>PVJO010011524.1:0-59134 GCA_004026905.1 Hystrix cristata | reverse complement strand
GAAATATTCTTGGGCCCTTCTTTGTAGTCCTTTTTTCTTGGGTTTTTTTCCTTGGGTTGGCCTTTAGGATCTGATTGGCTCTTTGTCTTGTCTATCACCTCTGCCTTGATTTCTCTTAGCCCTGTAACCTTTGTCTTTTGGCAGAGGGCAAATTTATGGCTTGGAGCCTTAGGGCCAGATTATGTAGATGTAAGGATCAAATAAAGGAGGAGTTTGTGATTTTTATGTTAATCACACTACCTGGGACCTTCTCAAATTAGTTACTTTGCCTTTGTCTCTTCAACTGTTGGAATCTAGCTGCCTTTGTTTCTAACAATTGGATTATAGCTGTCTCTGCCCTTCAGAGTCTGGCTGTAGAGGTCAATACTGTCTATTAATTTTTAATAATGTCCAGTGAGGCCTTTACCTTACTTTTCCCCTTCCTATGGGGACCCCTGTCCCTATAGTCCAGAGGATTGAACACAGGAGCAACTAAGCCATAACCCCAGTCTTTTTATTTATTTTTGAGACAAGGCCTTATTTTATTGTCCAGTCTTTATTGTCCAAAAGAACTCTTAATTTGTGATCCTGCTGCCTCAGCCTCCCAGGAAGCTAGAATTACAGACATACGCCACTGTGCCCAGCTCTATCTTATTTAATTTTTAAATTTTGCAGTGTGAGGACCAAATGCAGGGTCTCATGCATACTAGGCAAGTACTCTCCCACTAAGCTACATCCGCATCCCACCCCCCCCCTTTTTTTTCTTTTCTTTGGATTGAATTTAGCACTTTTGTAAATTTTAAAATGTGTTTAGTTTTTATTTTGAGACAAGACCTGGTGAAATTACCCAGACTGGATTTGAATTTGTGACCCTTTTAATTCAGCCTTCACAGTAGCTGGGATTACAGGTGTGCACCAGTGCACCAAACTCCTTTTAAAAAAAGTTAAAGCAACATTTTTATCCAGTGGAATGTATACATATTGAAGGGTCCATGTGATCAGTTTGACACAGGCCTATGGGGTGGAGCCCACGCTACAATCATTACCTGCTGGGGTAAAAGTTTTGCTCAGAGTCACAGCCACGAAGACTTTAGTCTTGCTGTGACAAGAATGCTGCAAAATCTGTAAAACCCTTTCGTAGAGCCAGGAGAGAGTAACAGTGGCCGGGTAGAGCACATCAAGCCGAGAAAGGAAGCAGGAAGCCAATCTGCTGCTAGGGTCTGTTAAGAGTTTACCACTTCAACCCTTCAGGCTGGACTTGGTGGAGAGATCTCCTTTTGCCTTGGGTAACATCATTGTGTATATCTACACTTTTCCTATCTTTTTTTTTTTTTTTTTAAAACAGGGTCTTGCTTTGTAGTTCAAGCTGGCCTCCAACTCACTATGTAGCCCAGGCAGGCCTCCAACTCAGCCTTCCGAGTGCTGGGACTACCAGGCGTGCGCCCCCACGCTCTGCTCACTTTTCCTATCTTTTGTAAATGTATTACTGCATTAAAAATCAAAAGAATAAAGAGAATCAGAACCAAGCAGATTAAGAGAAAGAAACAGGAAGGGAACGAATGTGCCCAAGTAAAATCTCACCCGTTGAGGAGTCCGTGGCTGAGGGTTGGGGATTTAGCTGAAGTGGTAGCGCGCCTGCCTAGCAAGCACAAGGTCCTGAGTTCGATTCCCAACACACACACACACACACACACAAAAAAAAAGGAGCCCGTGGCTCGGCAAGAGGTGTAAAGCAGGCAGAGAATCTCTCATCCTAAGCCCATTATGACCCGCTTGAGGCAGGCTAACACTTAGAAGGAGGGCACTTCTGCAGCGGGGTCCTGAGAAATGGCGCCGAGCTTTGAAAAGTCGCTCTAGAAAGACCGACCAGTGATGCACAACTTCCAAACATAAAACTGCCATGTGTGTGCCTCAGTACTAAACAACGCCCTCACAGTCACCAGCGACAATGAAAACATAGCTTTTTGGTTAAGTTTGAAACCAAAATCAGTATTCATTTTCTTGAATGCTGCCTAAAATTTTCTCTAGGTAATATAGATTTCAACTTTGAAACCACTGAACAACCGAGAAGAGAAAGTAGCAATAGAGACTCAGATGAACCCCGTTAAAATTTGTATTCAAATGCTGTGGTGGGTCACACCTGTAATCCCAGCACCCTAGGAGGCCGAGGCAGGAGGGTCACCATAAGAGGACTGCCTCGGCTACCTAGTGAGTTCAAGGCCAGCCTGAACTACATAGCCAGACCCTGTCTCAAAAAAACTCAAACCAAACCAAACCACACCAAAACCAGATTTGTATTCAAACTTTCCCTTGCAGTTTTTATTTTGAAGATGCTTCTAGGTAACCGTTCTTTTACCAACCAGCACTTTAAAAAAAATTACAGAAAATATTGATGTCTTTTTCGTCTTTTAACAGACTTGGTCCAGTCACTGTTATTGGAAGAAAGTGTTCTTGATTTAAAAAAAAGTTTGACATACAGTGTTTAAAGAAGGGACAAAAGAAACATCACGCCTTTACTTTGGTGGATTAGCAATAAGAAGCGGGATTAACATGGACGGGTACTTTTCAAAAAAATACATTTTTTTCCTCTGGCTCCCGCTAGGGTGGAGGAAGTCGTCGAGCTCGGAGAGGGTGGGACGGCGTGGAAAGCAGAGGGCCGGGCGGTCCCCTCCCGGCTCCGGCGGCGGGGGCAGCAGGTGCCTCCCCCCGGCCACGCTCGCGCCCACCCGGCCGCCGGCCTCGCACCCCGGGGGGCCGCGCGCGGTGCAGAGGCGCCGGGCCGGGGGCGCGAACTTGCGGGCCGCGCAGGGGCGGCCGGGGGCCCCGCCCCGAGCCGGCGGAGCATGACCGCGGCCGGCCGGAGGGCGCCGCGGGAGGGCGTGTGCGGCGGCGGCGGCGGCGGCCCTGTCCCTCCTCCTCCTCACGCCCTCGGCGGGAGCAGCTGCCGACGCCGCCGCCAGCGCGGGCCGGGCCGGGCCGGGCAGCCGGCGGGCGGGGCGGGGCGGGGCGGGGCGGGAGGGGGGTGGGCGCGGGCGGGCGGGCGGGAGGCGGTGGCGAGGGTCCCCGCCCCGACGCCGGCCCGGAGCGCAGAGCCGCGCGGGACCCCGGCGGCCTGGGCGCGCCTGACGCCGGGCGCCTGCTGCCGCGCGCGGGGGCCGTATGTCCGAGGCCGGCGGGGCCGCGCCGGGCGGGGCGGGGGCGGGGGCCGGGCCCGGGGCGCTGCCCTCCGCGCCCCCGCAGGGCTCCCCCTGCGCCGCCGCCGCCGCCGGGGGCTCGGGCGCCTGCGGTCCGGCGACCGCGGTGGCGGCGGCGGGCACGGCCGAGGGGCCGGGAGGCGGCGGTTCGGCCCGGATCGCCGTGAAGAAGGCGCAGCTGCGCTCCGCGCCGCGGGCCAAGAAACTGGAGAAACTCGGCGTGTACTCCGCCTGCAAGGTACCGCGCCGCCCCGGACCGCGCCGGGCTCGGGCCCAGCCGGGACCCCCGCGCCCCTCCCCCCCACCCCCACCCCGGTTCCCGCCTCCCGCCTCCCGCCTCCCGCTTGGGGCCGCTGCACCGCGGAAGTGTGCTGTCGCCCGCGCGCGAGGAGCTGCTTCTCGCCGAACAGTCCTGTGGGTTGGGAGAAGGGGGATCGCCAAGACCGAGAGCCCTGCGTCCCGCCCCCTCGGAACAGATTAACCTCGGCGTCCGAGGTCCCGGGCTGCTCTGGGCTATGTTGCTCTGTAGGAGTTCGCCGGAGGCACTGTCCCGGGAGTGGAGCTTTGCTCGGTGTGGTGGACTAACCCGGGGCAAGGAAACATCTTCTGGGGACCTTAGCGGTCCACCTCTGCGATGGACCTGTCCCCATCCCCCACGGGGAGGAGCTGGGTCCCAGGAGTGAGGGCCAACAGTCCTGGGCTCCTGGCGCGTCTGGGAGGAATGCGCGGACTGGGTAGGGGGCACAGTCCCGGGCGAGGGTCCTGTGGCGCCTGGCGGCCAAGGCGTGCGGCGACAGCCCTATCATTATTATATTATTACTTGTTTAGTTAAAGCGCCGTCCCAGCCGCTCGGGTGTAAACAGGGTTTGGCAAGGTGACAGCACGGCGCGGCGAGCGCTCCGGCTCAGTAGGAGGACACGGCTCTTGCTGCCTCCCTCCGTGCTAGTTGCAGGCGCACGGTGGCGCCGAACTGCAGATCCAGATGTGGGGGCTTCGCTCCCGCGGTGGAGGACAGCCCAGGGCCGCGGCCGACTGGCCCTGCGCTGTCAGCAGCGGCTTTGTTTTGACAGGGTGACAGCTGAGGGGGGCGGGGACTTGGCCTTGTCATCTCCTGCGGCCTGTGGCTGAGGCGGGGAAGAGACACACACACACACGCACACATAGACACACGCGCACACACACACAGACAAGCGCGCTACCACACCTCCCGTGTGTTCCTCCCGCCTGCAGCAATCAGGGTCAAGTTCCCAGATTCCTGTTTCCCACGGCGCGGCCGCAGTGGCGCCTGTGACTTGTGTAGCGGCTGCTAATCCTTAGGACAGCCCTCCCTGGTGATGCTGTGCCTAGTATTTTTAGGAGCTCTTAATGCCAGTGGAAGATCTGTGCCTTCCCGTTTTCCCCACCATAGCCTCGTGTTTATGCTGATCACCTACTGTGTTTAAAAAAATATTTGTTAGGGGTTGAGGATTTAGCTCAGCCTTAGAGGGGTTTGCCTAGCCAGGTGCAAGGCCCTGAGTTCGATCCCCAGCAGCACCGCCCCCGCCCCCCATCCCCGAATTGTTGAATTCTTACAGGATCAGGACCAGTCCTTCTCAGACTTCTCCGTGCACACCAGTCACCTGGGGAGCTGGCTGAAATGCTGATTCGGAATCAGCAGGTGTGGGCTGAGGTGGACTATCTGATATTCTAAGAAGTTCTCCAGCAGTGCTGTGCGCCTTCACAGACCACATTCTACCTAGGAATGCCTTAGGTCAGACCTGAGCAGTAAATCAGGAGTCCCCTTTGAGTCTGGTGGAGAAAAACAGGAATTGTGAGATGAGAATGCCACATGGTTGGTGTTTCTGCGGAATGAATGCAAAGAAAGATGAGGGGGGGATGTGCTTCTAATAGAGGTTAAAGACCAGGAGTTGGTTTTGAAGTACAGTAGGCTAAAGAAAAGAGGACCTTGAGGGTAGTGGGCAGAAGGGAGAGTTGTGCAGAGTCAAGAGCGAGTTTGGTGGCTTGATAGGGTTGGGTTGGTTGGCATTTCTCAGCTACAGTGGGCGTGTGTAGGAACCCTGGCAGCTTAGTGTTTCTGTCCTAGCTTTATTTTATCTTTATTTATTGGATTCACATCATTATGTCGTTGTCTTCTTCTTCTTCTTTTTTTTTTTTTTTTGGTGCTGGGGATCGAACTCAGGGCCTTGCACTTGCCAGGCAAGCACTCTACCACTTGAGCTAAATCCCCAACCCTGACATCTTCTTGTTGCCTGTTGTTGCCTTAGTATTTGAACACTTTTCTGAAGTTCTGGTTCTGTGTAAGATTGTGTGTGAACATGTCCCTACATTGATATTTTTGATCCTTTAAAATGTCCATGAGTAGCTGAGTATAGTGGTGCATGCCTGTAATCCCAGGACTCTGGGAAGCTGAGGCAGGAGGATCTCAAGTTGAAGCTCAACCCTGGTGAGTTAGTAATTTAGTGAGATTGAGTCTCAAAAAATAAAAAAATGGCTGGAGGGCTGGGGATGTAGCTCAGGGCAAAGGCTCTGGGTTCAATTTCTGCATCAGGAGGATAGGCTGGGGAGTCCACGAGGGAGATGTAGCATCTTAGTTTTTGACTTGAATATTTCCTGTTCACATATTCAACCAAACTGATAGGAAAGAAAAATCTCTCTTAATAAAGGCTTCTCTTCCTGCTGCTAGGAGACTCTGACAGTGTCAGTATTTTTTTTTTTTTTTTTTTTTTTTTTGGTGCTGGGGATGGAACTCAGGGCCTTGCGCTCTACCACTGAGCTAAATCCCCAACAGTGTCAGTTTTTATTTATTTATTTATTTTTAACAGTGTCAATTTTTATTTGAGGGTTTACTCAACTCTTTCAAAGAATGCCAGCTGGGTGCCAGGCATTGTGCTATGGGCTGTACCTGTGATGTCCAGGACCTATGTCCTGTTGGTGTCTCAGACTGTGTGTGTGTGTGTATGTGTCTCTGTGCTCACCTACATGGGTGTGATAAGGCCCATGGGAGGAAGGTAGCGAACTAGTTACAGTGAAGTTCAATAGATTCTTGGAGTGCTTTGTGGAGTACAAGCCGAGCAGCTCCTGGCCGGAGCTGGGTAGAGCAGGAATAACTTCCTGGAGGAAGTGTCTTTGGCTGCTGAGGACTCCCCAGGGCAGGGTGGGTGGGGTGAAGCTTCTGCTGGTAGGGAAACTGAAAGCGATTCTGAAACCCAAGCCAGCCTTCAGTTCCCTGGGGCCCCAGGGCTTGGGGGCAGGGTGTGTGGCTGAGTGGGCGCTGGAGAATTCAGGATTTTACTTAGCCCAGAGACTGACATTATTTTAGAATTTTTTTTTAAACTGGACTTGATTGTGTATGACAGTGATGTGAGAGAGTGGAATCTGTGTGTGGGTCTTCTTCAGTTTGTCTCTGCACTTAATGTAAGCAAGGCCAGAAGGATGGATTGCTTCTCCTTTTGCCACAGGCCACTTGGCATGTAGGGGAGAGAGAGGAGAGGTTGTGGAGCAGGAGGGGTGTGAGCCGTGGAACACTTGCCTAGCATGCCCAAGGGTGGGGGTTCCATCCCTAGCACCACAGAGTTACCCCATGAAAGATGGTAGGAAGAGGTAGCACCTGGAAATAGAGGTAGTTTACTGGGGGCTGTTGAAAGGAGAGCAGGCCCAGACCTGATAAAAGTTCTGGCCTTTAAATTGGATCCACAAAACAAAACAAAGCCAAAACAAACAAAAAAATTGCATCCACAAAACAGAAACAGAAGGGAGCTAGCTCACAGCTGGAGTGGACTGCTGCCCCCCAGAGAGACCACAAAAACAAGAAAGAAAGAAAGAAAGAAAAACAAACTTGTTTTGCTGGATCCAGGGTAAAGTTTTCTGAACTGTGTCCTGGTTAAGATTGCTTCAGAAGGTTGCTTTGCTTGAGTGTGGTAGAGTCAGAGTGATCATAAAGTTGTCCGTCTGACCCTTCAGTTTCTCTTTGCTGGAGTCCACAGGCACTGTGCCATTCAGCTGCTGGCCGCTGTTACCTTTGGCCCTTTTTCAGGACCTCGAGTGCATGGTTCCA
Organism: Hystrix cristata; assembly: GCA_004026905.1. Taxonomy (NCBI): domain Eukaryota; kingdom Metazoa; phylum Chordata; class Mammalia; order Rodentia; family Hystricidae; genus Hystrix; species Hystrix cristata. The sequence continues at coordinate 51,907 of PVJO010011524.1, read as the reverse complement.
TTCTGCCTCCGGACTTCTGCACACATTGTGCACTGGGAATGAAAGCTCTTTAGCTCCACTTTAAAATTAACTTCCTGGGCTAGGCAGGTAGGGGTGGAGCTCAGTGGTAGAGTTCTTGCTTACCTAAGCATATGCGAGGACCCCAGGATATTCGATTTCCAGCACACACACACACACACACACACACACACGCCCCCAAATAACCAACCAGCCAACCAAACACCTAAATAAATAAATAACCCACAATGAACTCAACTCTTTCTTCAGACTCCTTGTCTGCCCTTCACCCTCCTGGCCAGCCTTCCCATTAGAAATCACCCAGACTCCCCTGTGCCCTTCATTCCTGATGCTTCTGTTTGTGAACATAATGAAGTGTGATTATTTGATATGTGTTTGGAATCTCTGAGTAGATTCTATGTGATGTAGTTACTGACTAAGTGAATGAGCTAGAGAGAAGAAAATGGAGGAAATGATTAGCTGTTAGGATAGCAGTTGTGAATTTTAGGTTGGCTATTATTTGGCAATTGGGTGAAGAAGGTTTTTTTTCTTTTTGAGACAGGTTCTCTCTGTGTTGTCCAGGCTGATCTCAAACTCCTGGGCTCCTGTGGTCCTCTGAGTGCTGGGACTACAGGCACACACTACCTTGCCTGGCTGAAGGGGATTTTTCACATAGGCCATCACTAGGTATCCCATAGGTAACGGGACCTGTGTTTTTCTTTCTTTTTTTGTGGTACTGGGGTTTGAACCCAGGGCCTTGAACCCAAGGCCTGTGCACTGAGCTACATCCCCAGCCCTTTTTATTTTGAGGCAGGGTCATGGTAAGTCTCCAGAGATGCCCAGGCTTGGCTTGAATTTGTGATCCTCTTGCCTCAGCCTCCCAGGATGCTGGGATTACAGGCATGTGCCACCATGCACTGCTGGGACTCTGTTTTTAGTGGGTGTGTATGTGCTCCTTTGATATTAGCGAGGGCCTTTGCACTGAGCTACATCCTCAACTAATTTATATACGTATGTGCGTGCACACACACACACTTTTGAGAGAGAGTCACTCTAAACTTCTTTGTACCATTTTTTTTCAGGCTGGGCCTTAAACTTACCATGTATGTAGCCCAGGCTCTCCTCAAACTTATGGAGGTCCTCTTGCCTCAGCTTCCCAGAGTGCAGTGCCTAGCTGCTTTTTAATATTATAAAAGAAAACTCAAATGAGCAGATGAGTACCCCAAACCCAAATTTTCTTGTAAACTTATCTACTAATTTAAAAAGCAAAATCCATTGACTGACTCTTCTGAAAGGAATAGGAAGCTATGTATGGTGGTGCATGCCTGTAATCCCAGCACTGTGGGAGGCCAAGGCAGGCAGATTGCAAGTTCAAGCCCAACCAGGGCAATTTACATTTCCCCTCAAATAAGACCTAATCAGAAAATAAGCCCAAGCATGATTTTTTTCAGGATGCTTGTAATATAAACCCTACCCCCCAAATGAGCTCCACTTAATATTGTCAGCCAGCTCACAACAGACTGTATCTCGGGTGAAGAATTCATAGGGTAAAATCACTGACAGCTGTGTTGCCAATGCACCAGGAGCAGGCTGCGTGGACAAGAAGTGCTCACATAAGGACAGGTCTTCTGCTGGACATGAGAGGTTGGGGCTGGTGGTTCTACAGGCAACGGAGTCACAAGAAATTCAGGCTGGAATCGGGTTTGGAGAGTTAGGATGATGTTCTAGAAGATGACGTGACTGTATTTGAATAAATGTAGATTGTTGTATGTGGAAAAAATAAGACATCCTCTCCCTGAAAATAAGGTGAGGCAGGTCATTTTACTAGCAGGGAACTGACACCCAGAAAAGTTAAGTCACTTCCTGAAGCTCAGCGGTTGGTTGCTCAGGAAGGTGTTGTCCCACCTTACACCACCCTTTCCAAAGCTTTCTCATGGGGTTCCGAGGGTTGCTGATCTCCAAATGGTTTCCGGGGAGGATTTCATTTGTTTCAGGCGGTCTGCTTTCTTTTGACATTTATGATACTTGTGTTAAGAGGTGTGTTCAAAGGCTTTCCTAGTCCATTGGTACTTTCAGGCCATAAAGTAAACAAAATAAGAATTTTTTATTACTGGTCCAGGACAGACATATGCCCTTGATTGTTTTAAAGCTGACAATCAAGGCTGATCACTGTGCCGGCCCAGTAGAATTCCCTGCTGAGGGAAGATGAAAGAGATAGCCTACTGAGACCACAGAAGGTGCCAGAGGTGTCAGGAAGGTAAGAAACTGACGCCCTGAAACTTCAGAGGTTCCTACACAACTCTCTAAGACTGTACACATGGCAGTATTTCAGCACAATCAAAAGGAAAGTCACTTAGAATATCTTTTAAGTTTATTATACATACAATAAAGTGCTCGAATCTTGTGTTAAAGGTCAAGGAATTTTTACATATGTGTACATCTGTGTAGCTGCTACCCAGATAAAGCTGTAGGACATTTCCCACTCCTGGGAACCCATATTCTATTGCCAGAGATTAGTTTTATCTGTTCTTAAATGTCACATGAATGGAGTCATATGGTATGAACACATCGTGTCTGGTTTCTGTCGCTCGGTATTATGACTGTGAGATGATGCATCCTTGTTGTGTGTAGCAGTAGTTTCTAAAGTCAAGTGTTTTCAAATTAACAAGTGAAAAATTCCCAGCTACTTTGAGGATGAAGTCAGTGGATATGGACCACATTATAGAATGATTTAATTTATTTTAATTAGACCTTTAAAAGAAAGGGTGGGAATTTAATATTCAGGTACAGAGAAAGAATGCATGAGGGCTGGATGGGGAGCAGAAGATCACTGCTTGGTCAAGCAGGTGTTTTTTGTTTTTTGTTTTTTTCCTTTTTTCTTTTTTTTTTTGAGTCAATGTTCCCAGTGCAGTCTGTCCTGGACTTGAGCTTGCTATGTAGCCTAGGCTGGCCTCGAATTTGCACTCCTGTCTCAGCCTCTCACCACCACACTCAGCTCTTTGGGAGATAGAGGTTGGCAAGGAATGGAGTGGCCAAGAAGTGGAATGATGGGAGTGGGCGGGGCTGTGATATCACAGATGGTGAATGGGCAGCCTCACAGTTCCTTCTCCCTGGAGTCTGTGGCAAGAGCCCTAAATGGTAAATATCGTGTGAAGCCCTGCTGTCACCCTCCCTGGTTCTGGAAGATGACTAGAATTATTACACGTGGTATTTTGCAAACTGTAGAACTATGTGTTGGGAGTGGTGGCAGTTTCCTGAAGGCCTGGCTAGAACCCAGCCCACAAAGCTCAGGTGGGCAGTGCCACCTCCGGATGGTGGTGTTGGAGAGAGAGTGCTCATCCCCATGCTCTGCCTGCTCCCAGGAATGGTGGTGAAATGTGGATTACTCTACGGCTCCTCAGTTTTTTCATAATAGCTACATCCCTGAAAATTAGTATTGATTGTATAAGATGAGCTTATTGTTTAATGGAGTCATGTGGATTATCCACCTATAAATTCGTCTCTTCTGTAGTTGATATATTTAACCAAATGGGATTTTCCTCTTTGAATTTACTTGAAGTATGTGTATGCCCACATGTGTACCTACTGCCATTTATTTGTTCACTTAACATTTAGTTTTATGGGCCGCTTTAGAAGATTTCTGTTCAGCAGCCCCAATTCACACTTCTTGAAACAAAACATCACCTGATTGTATTTACATAGAGTGATCTGAGTCTTGTTCTGGAGCCTTGTTCACAAATACCAGCCTCTCAGAGAAGCTGACCTAAACCCCCATCCCTGATAGCGCTGTACCCTGTCCTTCACTCTACAATCTTTTCCTTTTTATTTTTCCTTTACTTACCAATACCTGGAAATCATATATAGATATATTTTTAACTTTATTTTTTTATTTGTATATATTCATCATACATATTGATCACATTCATTATAGGGAATTTGCAATCTGGATTCTTTTTTTCCTCATTCCCTTCCCCTCCCTTCAACTCTTCTTCCTCTCCCCATTTACAAAAGGTTTGTTACCATTTTTTTTCTTCTATTTGCTCTTTTTTTTGGGGAAATCATATATTTTTAAAGTAGTTTCTTATCTGCCTCTCTTATGACAATAGAAGTCCCATGAAGTAAGGACTTCAGTTTACTTCACATCCCAGATGGACTGCGCCTTGCCACATAGTAGACAATAAATAATTTGTGGAATAAGAGTAATTTTATATTTAGAGGCTCTGTGAGATTAGAGAAAAGGAAATTTTACTTGTTTTCCCAGTACTGGGGATTGAATTTAGGGATGCTCTGCCACTGAGCTACGTCCCTAGCTCTTTTCCTATTTTCTTTTGTGTCACGGTGTCACTAAATTGCCCAGGCTGGCCTGAACTCTTGCAGTCCTGCCTCAGCCTCCTGAGTATCTGGGATTACTGGCCTAGATCCAAAATCGGGCTTTAAAGATGCAGGAACTGATGCCCAGAGAGGGTTGGTGACTAGGCATGCGGTTTACAGCAGAGCAGCTCGGCTGCAGTTTGAGTTGGAACACCATTCTCATTCTCTGTCCCCGTGTGCGATTCTCACTGGCTCGTGGTTGGTCTGATGACAAGCATCATATGTCGGACTGCCTAGACTTCTGCTGCAAGATCAAGCAAAGAGAAGCTAGATCTGTATTTTAATTCTCTGGATGAATGACGTGAACTTCTTCAGCCACCGTCTGTCTCCCTCTTCTGTAAATTAGAATTGAATTTTCACAAAGCTATTGTGAATATTGTGAGACCAGCAAGTTAAAACCTGTGAAGTGAGAAAAAGGTCTTACCATATATTCCTAAAGTATATTTTATATTAGTCAATTAGGGAAAAAAAACCACAATTGTATATAAAGGCATGTTTTTTAACTTTTTTGTTTTATTGGCCCTTTTTAGTCTCCATTAGACTAATTTGTTCTCTGATGGGGCTTTTTTTTTTTTAATCAGGAGGTGAATCTTTATTTTGGAAAAAAGTGTGAGTACTATGTGTAATGATCTACTTGGAATGAAACAGTCCCTAATCTCAGCGGAAGTTTAGGCTAATCTCTCCAGTGACCTAGGCCTGGATATGCGGGCTGTGGCTACTGAATTCCACACCACCTAATCAGTCCCTGTGCACCGTGTGCTTCTGGGGAGATGTGCAGCTGTCTGGGAGGCTTGTGTGGCATCGGTACCCAGGAGATTCCAGAGGTACAGGCAAGAGACCTATGTACTAGCACAGTGACTGACATTGACAGTGGTAATTTGCGTCAGCTGTAACAAGCTGGTGTTGAAACTGGATGGCAGAATGCCAAGGAAGCCAAGGTCAGCATACTTGGAAATAACGAAGTGAGTCATGTAACCCAGGAGGTTGTGCGTACCCACAGGACGATCTGAATTACCACACCTCTGAGGGAACACATAAATATGGTGTAGGTGAGGTGTAGGTGAGGAAGCAGAAACCACAGTGACCTCCCTGTCTTGCTCAGGAGACAGACACAGAGGACAGAAAAGTACAGGACTAACGGAACATAAAGTCCATGTAGAGAGAAACTACCAGGAGCGAGGGGCAGGTGCAGTGAACAGAGTAAAACCAAGCAGATCAGCAAAACCGAAGGGAGTACCTGGACCCAGGTTGGGGTCCTGAAGGCTGCTTTTTGGCTGTGTGACCAAGAAGAGGCTCTGTACCCTCTAGGAGCCTCAGGCTTCAGAACCACATCGGAGATAGTGATGAGTCAACATTTCCTCTTCATTCAACAGATTGTGCTGGCGTGGATGGCATTGATTTAGACACTGGGTGGGGGTAGGGGGTGGCAGATGGGTCCTCATGCTTACAGAGCTTGCTTTCTTGTAGCAGAAGCAGACAGTAAACAAGAAAATAACAGAATGTGGCAAGTGCCACACAGAGAATGAAAACAGACTTAAAGGAGGGTGCTTGGGAAGTTCCTTCGGATCCACTCAGAAAGGTCTCTGCAGAGGGCGCCAGGCCTGAGTGGCAACTCAGAGTGGAGGACAAAGGTGCCATGTTGAGGGTCAGAAGACTCTGGGGTCAGAAATGTCTTGATGTGTAGACCAGCTTGGCTAGGTGGCATGGGCAGAGGGGCAGTGTAAGAGTTGGACTGGAGGAGATTAACAGGGGCCAGGTTATAGAAGTTTAATTTTTGCACGGTGAAATGTTCAGATCTTTTGTTCAGTCAGGTTTGACAGATACATAGCAAGTCACAGAACATTTCTATTGCCTGAGAAAATTCTCTTCTGCTTCTTGCCTTTCAAATTTCTGTTCATAAGAATCAACCACTGAGGAATACTACTTGGCCCAAAAGAAAGACTTTTGAGAAATTTGTAGGAAAATGGATGCACTTGGACAATATAATGTTGAGTGAAATAAGCCACGCACACAAGCTTAAATACCATATGGAATCTCTCATGTAAGTGAGGCAAAGTACAAACGAAGAAAATGATAGAAGATGGATAGAAAGTGACAAGGGGATGGATCTCGCCCCATAGGGAAGTGGTCCAAGGGAATAAGGGCAAAGGATGAAGAGGGGAAGGAGAAATAAGAATAAAAATATGCCATGCATAGGAACCTAATAACCCAAATTAATGTAAACATTATATGCCATAATATGAGCTAAGACAAATAATATCAAGTATGAAAAGGGAGTAGGGGAACTGGAGGGGAAGCGGGGAGAAAAGGGGAAAGGATAAAAAAAACCAAACACTGTAATATACACATATAACCACTTCCAAGATGATTGCAAACTGTGTGAATTGCAAACATGTACAAAAAAAAGCATCAACCACTGATCTGACTTGTGTCACCGCGGTTGGTTTTGCCGTTGTGGAATGTCAGCAGTGGTGCGACGCAGCACGCACTCTTTTCGTTCAGTGTGGTGTTGGAGGCTGACCCACGCTGCTGCCCGAGCCGCAGGTCATGTCTCTGTTGCTGGAGCGTGTTCCGCGGGGGATGTACCAGTTGGTTTATCCCTTTGCATGTTGGAGACATCTGGACTTTTCCCAAAGGTTTCAAGTTAGATTTGCATTTTCAAGCAACCTCTCTGAGGGGAGGGGAAAAAAAAAAAGTGGAAGAAAGACCAGAAGAAGAGAAGCAATTGGAACATTCTGTGGTCCAGGTGTGGCTGTACCTTGGAGCCGGCTGGTAGCGGTGGAGGGCTGAGAAGGAGATGGCTATATTATGAGAGTAGAAACTGTATGATTTAATTTGTTGTGGGGGAGGGAGTAAGAGAAGAAAATGAAGGATAATGTCCAAGTTGCTGGTTTGAGCAATGGAAAGGATGGTAGTTTCATTTACCAGAATGAGGAAGGCCTGGGGAGAAGGTGGTTCAGTATGGGAGAGAATCTAGTGGGCTTCTTTTGAAAGTGTTACATCAGGTATGTCTGTTAATAGTCAAGTGTCGCTTTGGTGATACGCGATACTGTGTTTAGCGATTTGGTATAGAATCTGGAATATTCCAAGTGTTCAATAAGTGTTAGCTACTATCACAGTTAAACGCTGTGCTAAATAATAATTATTGGTCTTAGTAGTGAAATTGGAGCAAAAGGAAAATGGCTAGAGAAGCGGTGGGAAATAGAGCCTGCTGGGTTGGGAAGGGTCTTGAATTTCATTTCGAAAATTTTGAAGAGAATCCATTTGATAACACAGTCTTTGCACTTTAAGAGGAGGAAGTTTAAAATATTTTAGGAGTGCCTGAGGGGATTTGTAGGTAGTGCTCTTGGCTCCTCCTTTTCGGGGCGGGTGACCTCCGGCAAGCCACACCCCTTCTCGGAGCGTCGAGGTACTTGTCCTGTAGGGCCGCGGCAGGGGAAATTCACATGATTTAGATCGCAGTTCCCGTGAGAAGACACTACGGTCCACGTTGTTTACAGGAGCTTCAGGGTAGTTTGCGATTGGGTGGAGGGTTGGGAGAACGTGTTGGGAGAGAGGAGGAAGTGTTTCTTCTGACTGGCTGGTAGGACCTCATCTGTACCCTGACAGTGAGAATGGAGAAGGTATAAATCTGAGACATTTCGAAGGAAGAGTCGATCCCTTTGGAGAGGTCCTAAATGCAAATGTACTGAGGCTCAGCAGCGGGGAGAAGTGTAACGATGGAAGTGAAGGGCTGGTATTTGGAAGGGGACGGTATTGAAATTGAGGGCAAATGTTGGTGTAATACTTACTGGTCAGAGACGCCAGATGTAGGCAGTTGGGAATGTGGGCTGCAAGTATATTTTGCAGGTTGGGCTGGTTATGTAGATTTGGGAGTCATCAGCCCAGATAATGACAGATACCGGAACGTGAGCTGTCCGAAGAAACACGTGAGGCATTACTTTGCTCATCCTGGTTGACTTGGTGCCCAAAAGACTGGCAGAAAAGTAAATTAGTCTGCTATATATCCCTCTCCCCCCCCTGCGCCCGTGTGGAAGACGGAGCTGACTGCTTTGGCATCTTTACAGAAAGGCTCAGAAAGAGAGGGGGAGGGGAGGGGAGGGCGGGCCTTGGAGTCGCTCCGGGCTTCTTGAGGCCCCTCCCTGGGCCTGGGGCTTTCTTGGGTTTGATCCTGGAGAGGAGACGGGGATGTAATGAAGGGTCTGGGCAGCTCCTGGGCCGTTTCGTAGCTTCTTGAGGCATTTGAGCTCCTGAGATACTGCGAGGATTCTGGGTCTTTGGTTCAGTCAGACTAATTATTTAGGAAAGGGAAGATGGTCCCCCCGCCTTTTTTTTTTTTTTTTTTTTTTTAACTCCAGTAGGAGCACAAGGGCTTCTAGACGGGATGTCCTGAAGATTTCCTGTTAATATGATGTTGGAATAACCAAAGAAAGCGTGGATGAGAATTGTTTGAATAAAGTGTTTATGCCTGGGTTTGTTTAGACCTGGGTCATTTTCTCAATATGATTTCTCTTCTGTCCTGGACTACTTTCTTTAATATTTGTGGTTTTTTTCTTTTTTTCTTTTTTTGGTTCCCTGTGGCTTTCTAGACCAAAATGACTCACTTTTTTCTCTCCGTCTGTCTGTTCCCTCTCTCTCTTACTCTCTCAGCTGGTCTTGAATAAAATGGCACTCTTAATTAAGGCCCTCAGAGAATTACCTTGCTGGTGATTTTTTTCTCCCTTCTACTTCTGTTTTCAATCTCAATTCTCGGCATTTTTACTCCCCTGCCCCATTCCATCCTTAATTTTTCTTTTCACTAGTGCTGAGTCCCTAGAAATTTAAAATTCCAGTTTTTTTGAGATTGATCTTGCTATTTAGCCTCCCAAGTGCTGGGATCATAGGGGTGCATCATCATCATCCTTGGTTTGAAATCTCAGTTTTAAGTAACAGCTTTAGGGTGTTTGCCTGCCTTCCAAAAATAAGAATTTAAATTGGAAGTATTGTAACACCAGGGAGGAATAAGAAGGTTGTGTCCTAGAAAGAACTACTTAGCCATTTAAACTTAATCTGCATATGAAAAGCTAGAGTTAATCCAGGGAGCAAAAAGAGGTGTTGCAACCATCAGATCATGCATATCCTTTCATGTGATTGCTTCTGGAAGGGTGGTCCTTACTCAGCACTCTTTAAAAATGCAGATTCTTGCCGGAGCTCCAGTAGTGCAATCGGTTAGCAGGCCGTACTTATATAAAAATGCAGATTCTCAGGTTCTACTTTAGATCTAGGGAGTCTGAATCTGCATTGTGAGCAGAATTTTTAGCTAATCACATCAGCATTAGTTTTGTAAACCATTCACTTGCAAAGAGAAAACTGCTGCCGTTGCAGCTCTGTCCAGTTGACTCCAGATGTTGTTTTAAAATAGGATTAAAAGGGGTTGGGGATTTAGCTCAGTGGTTAGAGCATGTGCCTAGCAAGCACAAGGCCCTGAGTTCGATACCCAGCACCAAAAAAAAAGGATTAAAAGATCTTTTTCAAAATCATACTTGCACATGATTCACAGGAAAATTCAAACAGTTAAACAGTTCACAGAAATGCATTTGTGAAATGACTAGGGAACTAGATGTCATCAAGTCAAAGTCATTTAGTAGGGAGCCTGAAATGAACACTAGCAATACTGGTCTTTATAATTAGCAAGTTTTAATTGTTTCAAAACTCTCCCCTAGTTTTAAAACAGGGTGACCTACTTAATGACTCATTTATCCCTGTCATTTGTTGTTTCTCTCTCTGTCACCCAGGCAGATCCAGACAGTGGAGGTGCGGTGCAGCCACTTAGAAACCGTGTCTTTTGTTTTCTTTTTTTTATTTGGTTCCAGGGATTGAACTCAGGACCTTGTACTTGCTAGGCAAGTACTCTAACCACTGAGCTAAATCCCCAGGCTTTTTGTCTTCTTTAGATTAGAAGTTAGAAGGGGACTGGGTTGGGCTGGGGATTTAGCTCAGTGGTTAGAGTGCTTGCCTAGCAAGCACAAGGCCCAGAGCTCCATCCTCACCACCAAAAAAAGAAAAAGAAAAGGACTGAGTTTTGTAGAGGAGATTCCCTATTGTCTGCCTCTTTCTTTTTTTTAACGTGTAGTCTTTTATGACTGGCTTCTTGTGCTGAATTTAATGAGTTTGAGGCTCATCTGTGTTGTAGCACCCACTGGCACTTCATTCTTTTTATTGACAAATAATATTCCATTATATGGATATATCATTTTTATGTATTCTCTTTTCTTTTTTTTGGAGTGCTGCGAATCGAACTCAGGGCCTTGTGCTTGCTAGGCAGGCACCCTACCACTGAGCTAAATCCCCAACCCTATTATGTATTTTTTTAATTAAAAAAAATTTTTTTCCCCCTATTATGTACTAATGAGTTGACAGACATTTGGTTCTTTCCATTTTTGGCAGTAATCAGTAATGTGACACATCTTGCGGAAGTCTTTGTGTGGATGTATGTTTTCATTTCTCTTGAATAGTTACTTAGAAGTGGATTTGCTGGGTCATATTTGGCTTAATTTAAAAGATATATATGTAAATATTGTTAGCAAGCTGGAAGTGGTGGCAGACACCGGTAATCGCAGTACTCTCAGAGGTGGCAGGAGGAGGAACTCAAATCTGAGCCCCTGCATGGGCAGTTTAGTGACTTAATGACCCTGTCTCAAAATAAAAAGTAAAAAAGGGCTAGGAATGTAGCTTAATACAAAGGCCCCAGTACCTACCACCCCTCAAAAAACTTATCAGAAAGACAACTTTACTGTTGCTTTAAAAAACTGTGGCAAGCTGAGCACGGTAGTGTATTCCTCCTCTTAAGTCAGTACAGTGCTCCAGAGTCTGGGGCAGGAGGAGAGAGAGTTTTGAGGCCAGCCTGGACTATGTCTTGAGACTATAGAAAAAAAGAAGACAGAAAGACAGAAAAAAAGAAGACAGAAAAAAAAAAAGACCATGAAATTTACCATCTTGACCATTTGAAAGTGTCTCAAAACAAACCATAGGCTGGGGATTTAGTTCAGTGCTTAGAGTGCTTGCCTACCAAGTGCAAGGCCTTGAGTTCAATCCCCACACCAGAAAAAAACAAAAACAAAAAAAACAAACCGTACGTTTTATCTCTATGAATTTGTCTACTCTAGGCACTTCATATAAGGGGAATCATAAAAGCATTTGTCCCTTTGTGACTGGTTTATTTTACTTAGCAAGTTTCTTTCATGTGGTGGCATAGGTCAGAATTTCCTTAAAAGTTTGAATAATAGACACTTTTATCCAATAATTTTTTTTCCGGTACTGGAAATAGAACACAGGGCCTTTGCTGAGCTACATCCCAAGTCCATTTTAAATTTTGAGACAGGATCTAGCGGAGGGAGTTTCTGAGTTGACCTGGCTGGGTTTGGGCATAAACTTTCAGAGTGTGAGGATCACAGGCTTGCACCATTGTGCCCGGGTCTCCCTTTGTCGTCTTCTAAGATTATAGTCTTTTTTTTTTTTTAATGAGATTATAGTCTATGACTTAGGTTAAGGAATTTGAATTTTTTCCCTCCAGTGCTGGGGATGGAAGCTAGTGCTTCACCCTTGCGAGGCTATCCATTTTGAATTAATTATGGTATCAGGGTCTAACTCGATTATCTTGTATCCAGGTAGATAGCCAGTTTCTCCAGCACTATTCATTGAAAAGACTACTTTTTCCCCATTGAATGGTTTTGCCACTCTTGTCAAAATCATTTGATCATATAGGTGAGTGTTTATTTTTGATCCTTTTATTGTATTTCATTGATTCTATGTCTTTTTAAGAAACTGCCGGGCTGTTTTCAAATCTGGCTGTACCCACCTTGACCCCTGAGTGCTGGCACAAGTCTGTACTGCTACCATTGCTGGCTCTTGTCTTCCTTTCTTCCTTTTTCATTATCGCTGTCCTAGTCAGGGCGGAGTTACAGAAAAAAATTTTTTTTCTGGGGATTGAACCCAGGAAACACTAAGCTGTATCCCCTCCTCCTTTTTATTTTATTTTATTTTATCTTATTTTATTTTGAGAGATAGTCACTGTAAATTGCTTAGGCTGGACTCAAACTTGTGATCCTTCTGCATCATAGTACAATAGTTGGGATTGCAAGTGTGCACCATCATGCTCAGCTAGGAAATGGTTCTTGACTTTTCATTTTTATTTTATTTACTTACTCATTTATCGCGATGCTGGGGATCAAACCCAAGGCCTTACACGTGCTAGGCAAGTGCTCTACCACTGAGCTACAAACTCAGCTGGGTCCTTGACTTCTAAACTTCTGTCTCTGTCCTACCTGGAGCAGAGATGTAGGAAATAGAATGATGATCTTCCCCACTTGAAACCACAGGGCCAGTTACCGGCCTGCACATGCTTTGAAGTTTTACTGGGTAGACTGGGTAACCTCAAGCAAGTCTTTTATCACCTACAGCTTCAGCTTTCCCTCTTAATAAGGGCAGTAATTAATGCCTTCCTCATACAGGGTGAGATAAGAATAATACACAAGTACTTTTCTCAATGTATATGTTAATAAATGCTGGGTTCACAGTTTTACTACATTAATTTCCCATCACCGTGGTCTTGCTGTGGGAGAACCTGGTCACTGATTTAAGTGTTCCAGCAAATATGACTTTCCAATATTTTAAGGATGACAGCATCCTGCTGGACAGCTTGGTCATCTTTCTTCTGTTCCTCTGGATGTCACCCAAATAGCCTCACATCCATTTCACACATTACCACCAAGTGAACTGTGAGCTTCCCTCTGCCCCCTGTCTGTCTGCAATCTGGGCTGTGTGACTAACTTGCTTTTCCAGTTTAGCTTCTTTTTTCACCATCCATCCTGGCTTCTGCATACCGTAACAAAGTCTTGCGTTCCTCTGACCTCTAACCTTGGATTCTATTGGACAAAAACATTTTTACCCCAAGCCCGTGGAAAGCTGTGCCTTGGCCTTTTCTGCCTTCTTGATTCTGAGCTTGTCTGCAGAGACTGCTTCAGGGGAGATGAAGTCATCCGGGAGGCCTCCCCTCCTAGAGCCCAGGTTGCTTGCTGCTGCTGCTGCTGCAGTAATTGGCTTGGTGGTGCACTGCCTAAAAGGCTACCCTTCAGCCAGTACTCTGGTAGAGCTGCAGAGCTCACCCCCTTGGGAGTTCTGCTAGACAGCAGCTGTCGCGGCTAATTAAGGAGAGATACAGGAAAGGTGTTTTGAAGGGATTCCTCTTATCTCAAAGAACAGTGGCCAGGCTGAATGTTTGTAAGAGGGGAGATGAAGGCCGGGGTGGAGGGCGTGACAGTAGCAGCTCAGAGCACTTGGCAGAAAATGCTTTGCTGGCAGTCTGGAGAATGGCGCTAACTTTTTAAAGCAATTTACTTGCCCTGTTTAGCACATTGGGTAACCTGTGTGCACTTAGATTGCTGGTGGCAAAGGTGCACGCACATGCTCAGGAAGTGCTTTTTATAACCTACCAAAAAATCCTGAAACAAACGAGCAAAACTCAAGAGACTCCAGATATGCCAGTGGGGTGTATCCTTAATACTTACGGATACCAAGACTATTTTATGCCTAAATTCTTAGGGTACAGAGTGAAGATGAAGACTTGGGCTTGGGGATGGATTCCTTTTAGACTCTAGTGTGCTGATGTCCAGCAGAATTATAATGAGAGCCACGTGTGTAATTTAGTATTTTCTAGTAGCCTGTGTATTAGTTTCTTAGGGCTACCATAACAAATTACCACAAAACAGATGGCTTAGGACAGCAGAGTTTCCTTGTACAGTTTTGGAGGTCAGAAGTCAGATCAAGGTGTCACTATCCTGGCGCCTGCTCTGGGTGAGAGCCCTGCCTGCCTCTTCCAGGCAGTAGGTGACTATTGGCAATCCTTGGCATTCTTCTTCTTTTTTTGGGCACTGGGGATTGAACTCAGGGCCTTGTGCTTGCTAGGCGAACACTCTACCACTTGAGCTAAATCCCCAACCTCCTCTTCACATTCTTTGTCTTGCAAGCACTCTAACCACTGAGCTAAATCCCCTGCCCTCTGTTTGTTTTTGTGTCTGTGTCTAAATCTGTGACTTTTGGCCAACACGTTCCACCTGTATGGAAATACAGCACCTTAAGAAAATGAGAGGGCTGGGATTGGCCCAGTGCTGGAGTGCTTACCTAACATGTGTGAGGCTGGGTTCCGTCTCAGTCCTCAGCACTGAGCGGGTGGGAAGTGGAGGAGGGGGGAGAGGAAGAGAAGGGAAAAAAAATTAAATTTCACTAATTTCAATGTTTTATTTTACCTGATACTCTCAAATATTATCATTATAGCATATCAATATATATGTGCTGCCGAAACGAGCACATTATAGCATATCAATATAAAAGAATCCATAATGGGACTATTATTATTATTAATTATTGGAGTTCTGGGTTTTGAATCTGTGGCCTTCACACTGAGCTATATCTGCTGCCCTCTTTTTTTGTTTTTATTATTTTTGTTTATTTATTTTTATTGTTTGTGGGCTGGGGATTTAGCTCAGTGGTAGAGTGCTTGTCTAGCAAGCACGAGGCCCTGAGTTTGATCCCCAGCACCAAAAACAAAACAAAACAAAAAAATCCCCACTAAACTTTTATTGTTTGAGGGTCTTGCTAAGCCACTTGAGGTTGCCCAGGCTGTGCTTGAATTTGTAACCTCTTGTGTCAGCCACCCAGAGTGCTTGGGATTATAGCAGTGTGCTAACCACCTGTGACTCTTTGGGATTTTTTTTTTTTTTTTTTTTTTTGGTACTCCTTGAAATCTAGTGTATATTTTCTACTCATAGCACATCTCAGTTTGGAAAGCCACTTTCCAAGGACTCCTTGTTCACTTGGGACTGGGGGCTGTGCTTGGACAGTGGAGCTGGGGAGTCTGTGGGGAAGACACAATTTGTACTTTTCAGTGTTTTGCCATAGGTATTCTTCTTCCTTTCATCTTCCTTCATTTTCCTGCAGATTTTCTATTTTTTTGGGCAAAGTCTCAGTCATTTTGAACAAAAGGAATCAAAATCTACTTTATAAAAACGACTGGGTAGGGGCTGGGGATTTAGCTCAGTGGTTAGAGTGCTTGCCTCGCAAGCGCAAGGCCCTGAGTTCGATCCCCAGCACCAAAAAAAACAAAACAAACAAACAAACAAAAAAACTACTGGGTATCCCAAGAGTTAGTGAGTGGAGGCAACAAAATTAGCCAGTTTTTCAGGAAGTGACCTTTATTCAATTCCTTTTTTTTTTTTTTCCTGCAGTGCTGGGCTTGGCACCTAGGAATTAAGTTACATTTTTAAGGTTTGGTGTTTATTTTGTGGTAGAATTCATAAGCACTCTATCTCAGTGGCTTAACTAAGAGTGGTTCATATTTGGGATGTTCCTTTTTTTTAATTGAGTAGGGAAGTATAAGACTTTACTATTCTAAACCTCCCTCTAGGAAACTTGTGACTTAAGTGTTTACAAGTCCCCAATGAACACAGCTATTATTCTCTGTCCTGTTAAGACAAGAAGGGGCATATGCTTTTCTTTCTGGGCTGATTGCATTAAGTATGTTGTAATAATGAAATGATGATCTGTATCTCTGAAAGTCTGTGTTGTCTTCTCCAGGAATTAAAAGCCTGTTACTTGTTAGCTTGAATTTCAGCTTGGGGAGGGGGGAGTGGCATTTACAAGCAATCCCTCAGGGAGAAAAATTTGGGGTCCTTCTTGTTTATTTTTTGAGGTACTGGGAATTGAACTCAGGGCCCTCACACTGAGCTACATTCACAGCCCTTTTAAAATATTTTAAGATCTTGAGATGGAGTTGTTGCCACAGCGTCTGATCCTAGGCTCTTTCTGTCCTGCCCAAAGAATTGGCTAGGGTAACTGGTGAACTGGCAAACATAATTTTTATTTAAAGTAAAGAAAGAAAAGGGAAAAAATGAAGAAAAGAGAAAAAGAGAAGAAAGGTGGCATGTGATTGCATATGTCTTTAATCCCAGCACTCAGGAGGCTGAGTAAGGAGGCTCACCATGAATTGGAGGGCTAGCTAGTAAGTTCAAGGCCAGCCTGAACTGCATAATGAGACCCAGTCTCAAAAAAACCCCAAAACAAACAAACAAACAAAAAAACAAAGCAAGGAAAAACTAAGAAAAAAAAGTGAAAAGAAGAGCAAGAAGACATACTTCCTGCAAGCAGGACAGGTCACTGCAGAAACAGAATGACAGCAGGGAAGGGAGGGTGGGGGAAGGCAATGGCCGCTGTCTTTTATGTCCTCCTAGATCTGGTCAGGTGAAAGCTCTCTCCACTGCATCCTGGCTGTGAGTGATGGATCACATCCATTCAGGATCAGGTTACATGGTTATATCTTGTTTTCAGCCTCTGTTCCAGGTATTTGTGATTGACAAGTTACATACTGTTTTCCAGCCAGCCTGCCATGCCCTAATCTCCTACTACATTGCCTACTCTGGGCTAGAATTTATGATCCTCCTGCCTCAGCTTCCTGGAGTGCTAAGATTACAGGTGTGCAACACTAGTCTTGTCTGGATCCTTGAATTCTTAAGTATAGTGTGTGGTAAGGATGTGGTTTGCCTTTCTCCCACTGTAACTGGAATTACCCATGCTGGCTCTGGTTGGTTTTATTCCTGCCAGGTTTATTCCCTGTCCTAAACAGTCTGCCAAGGAAAAAGACTGAGGTTGTGGTTGCTCATGTGACCAGATGCAAAATCCATCTTGCTTGTTAAAAGTTAAAGTTGTTACTTAGGTGAATGAGGAAAGACTCTTATATTATGTGATTCTTTGGGGGTTTGAATTTCTGGTCATTACCCACCTGATCCCCAATCTGATGTAAATCCTGGCCCTTAATCTGTAATTAAATCTTTGACTAGACAGCTTGCCATCTTCGTGATAATTCAAGGAGAATCTCATGTTCTTGTGTTGGGCCTTGGTTAAAATATGTGTGTCCCTTTCCATCTAGATGTCAAAGGGATTCATAAATTCTGCACTGTGTTAATCACAGCTGAGCTTTTCTGTGTGACAGAATGCACAGTCGACTCTGGACTAGAAGTTGAAAGAAAAAGGAAATAGGGTAATTTTTTTCATGTAAATTAGTAACAGAAAGGAAAATGGCTGGATTTTTACTTAAACCTCAGCGATGACTATCACTGCTTCTTATACTGTCGACAAGAAAAAGCAAAAAACAGGAGTTAGAAGCCATCCTGCTTCATGTCTTCCTGTCCCCTCAGCCCCTTTCAAGCCCTGGAGATCCAGTTTGAGAGGGAGAGCAGCGGGAGCTGAAGGCTTTGTAATTGATGGTGAGGCCTCACCAGGCCCCCAGTCCCAGTTTGCCTGACCTTCTGCACCATTTTTCTCATTGGTCTTTGCTCTTTGTTTAGTATATATGTTGCTGAAGTGAGCACTGTCTTTGCTCTTTTGTTGAGCAAACCAGGTGCTCTCTCACTTTGCCTGGGCTGTTTCCTGCCCCAGAAGTCTTTGCTGTAATGCCGCCTTCTCACAAAGGCCTGTGAAAATTGTGCACCCATGTCCCAGCCTTTGTCATCTCCCTTGTACTTGTCCTCTTTTCTTCTCATTGCTCTCTCATTTTCTTTCCTTTTCCTTTTTTGAGTGCTGGGGATGGAACTCAGGACCTTGTGCTTGCTAGGCAAGTGCTCTACCACTGAGTTAAATCTCCAGCCCCTGCACTCTCATTTTCTTTTTCTTTTCTTTCTTTTTTTTTTTTTTTTTTGGTACCGGGAATCGAACTCAGAGCCTCATGCTTGCGAGGCAAGCACTCTAACCACTGAGCTAAATCCCCAGCCCTCCATCCTCATTGTGACAGAAGGGTTGGCTTGGGTTTGCTGCTTTCACGGGGCTCACAGGGTCCCCTGGAAAGGAAGGATCCGTGTTCAAAAGCAGAACTGTCTTCATCTACTCTGGTCTTCTAGGTTTTTGTTTTTTTTTAACTTCTTATTTTTACTTTAGCCCTTCTTATCTTACCAATACTGTAATTTGTTTTTTCTTTCCCTACTCTCTTGTATATACATAAACTTCTGAAACTGTCTCCATATTAGAAAATTTAATGTAGGAGATCAAGGTGGCAGCTACGTAGGTGGGAGACGAAAGCAGAGACCAGAAAACCTCTGCGAGTCAAGATCTAACACACAGCTCAAGCCAAAAAAGGGTACATGTTGTTTTACAGACCAGTGCAGTTCAAGTGTAATGTGTCACGTGTGTAATTTGAGATACTGTGGAAACTTCATCAAAAAATTAAAAAGAAACAGGTAAAATTAACTTTTAATTTTTTTTACTAGTACCCTACTGGGTTTTGAACCCTGAATCTTTCACAATGAGCTGCATTACTCTCCCCCCATGCCTTTTTTTTTTTTTTTAACTTTTTAATTTTGAGATAGGCTGTTGTGAAGTTGCTGAGTTGCTCGGGAATGGCATGAACTTGTGATCTTCCTGCTTCAGCCTCCCAGAATGCTGGGATCACAGGCATGTGCCATCATGCCTGACTTAAAGTATTTTTTGTAATATCGGTTCATAAACTTAATTAGAAGGTGGCCACATTCATGTGGGGAAAGATGGCTGTGGTCGTGTTCTTCACCCAATGTGGAGTTCACCAACTAAAACAAAATGGTTTTGTTTAAGAACCAAATTGTTCCCAAAAAAAGCATTGGTGAATTAAGGTACCACTGTATGTAATCAATGTATAGATGATGAGATACTTCACGTTTTCTTTTTGCACTAGTCTTCTGCTTCTGGTATGAAGTTTGCATGTGTAAAGTGTTTCCATTTGGACCAGCTGCTTTGTGGGGGCTCAGTAGCCTCATGTGGCCGGTGGCTGCCTTACTGGACAGTGCTCATAGAAGGCTTTTAGCAAAATCCGTGTGTTACATGTTACTGTAATCCTTTATTATCTGGTTTCCCAGCCATAGCAGATTGGAAGCACTAAATACATAGTGAGAGTGATGCTGAAGTAAAGGATAGTAGAGCAGGGGCAGAAGACTTGTAAGCATCAGGGGTCTGTCAGTGCAAGCACACCAGTCCTAGGAGTCCACGAAGCACCATGTGGCCGCCGATAGAGCACATGGTAATCTTTCTGTGCTTGCCTTCTACTTCTAGTCCCAAGTCGGTATAAAAAGGTGGAACCGCGTTCATTCTATAAAGGTAGGGAAGTAGGAAGAATATGTGAGCAAAGTTAAGATTTCTATCAGGTATTGCTAAAATAATACTCTAGTACAGGAAACCTGGGAAAAACACACAGGTAGAAATGCCAGATACATGATGTTGTCTTCTCTACTTCTAAACTTGGGGGTACACAAAAGACTTGGTGGAGGAACCTGCAGATGTGGCTTTGGCTGGGTGTACCCACCTTATCTCCCTGATACTCTAACTTCTTCAGGCCCATGTGTTTGTTTCCCCTTGGTCCCTGTGGCAGAGTTGTAGCTGGAACGTTGGAGCCTACAAATCTAAACCGTAACAGTTTTTGCATCAGTTGTGTTTGTGGGGCTTCAGGAGTGTGACTCGTTGTCTTGGGAAGCTTTTGCAATGGACTCTTTCAGAACTGACCATTCTGTGGATACTCTCTGGGGATATTGGTAGCTACCTATCCCTGCCCTTTGCTGGACATTGAACCCAGGGCCTGTGCACGCTAGGCAAGTGGTCTACCAAAGTTGGGCATCTCCATCCTGCCTTTATTTCTTTCCCCTCCCCTCTCCTCCCCTCCCCTCCCCTTCCTTTCCCTTCCTACAGGAAAAATCCTTTAATTGGGAAAGTTAGAGGGAAGATAGGAAAGGACTCCACACTCTGATGCAGGGGTTCAGACTGGCCCACCTGCAGAAGGGGGGAGTCTAGCTTTTAAGGATTAACTGGTGGACTGGAGTCCTGGTGATCATTATATTTTAGTTCTGGAATCTTCACAGCTGATGCTTTTGTTTCTTCTGCATATGTAGAAAATTACGAAGTTGAAGTGGGATGTGTGGAGGGGATTAGCTGACATGTAACTGTGGTATTGTTCGCATGTTAAACAATCAGTCCATGGCTGCTTGTTACAGAATTTTGTTTCTCTCTTTTTTCATTTTGTAGGCTGAGGAATCCTGTAAGTGTAATGGCTGGAAAAACCCCAACCCTTCTCCCACTCCCCCCAGAGCCGATCTGCAGCAGATCATTGTCAGCCTCACGGAGTCCTGTCGGAGTTGTAGCCATGCTCTTGGTGAGTTCCTGAATCCTCCAGGAAGCTGGCAATTTCACTGTTGCCCCGACAGTGCTTACTTGCCGAATTCTGTGAGTTAGCCAAACTTGAACGCTATTTACGTCCGTACGCGGTTAACTGCGAAAGCGTCTCTCGGGTCTCCCCAGCGTGCTGAGGAGGATATCGCGGGAGAGACAAACCTGGCAGTGTCTGCCCTGACTCCTCACTTGTTTCTTCCCCTCTCCGCAAGAGCTGGCTTGTGTAGCGGAATTGCCCAGGAAGGTGGAACTTGACAGCTGAGCTATTTAGAGTGTGTTCTGACTGGGGGAGCTGAGGGCTCAAACCTCAGCTGACTGGTTTTTTATTTGTTTAATAATAATTCTTTTCTGACTCCCTGAACCTTCTGAGGATATTTCATTTGATCTTCGTGTTTCTTTCCTGTGTTTGGTAGTTCTTTCTTACTGGGGTTGCTGTTCATCATCTTTAGCGAATGTTTACCTGTATTTTCCTTTTCAACTTTCTTATCTGTCCTTGCAGGATAATCACTGCCGATATAGTGAGATAGACTTAGCTGCAGTTACTCCACAGGACTGAATTATATGTTCTGTCCTAATGTTATTTGGGGGGACCAGATCCCAAGCTCCAGGTTCTTCCCACCTCTAACAAAGAATTGAAGGAGATGGGTCAGTAAACGGGGTCAAAGTTTAATTTAAATGTCCAACATTAGGAAAAACTGGCTCAGCAGCGTGAGTTTGGGTCCAACCAAGAAAAAGTAAAAAGAGAAAATAACAAAAGAAAGCAAAATATGTAAGGGTAAAATAGCCCTGGCGTCATGTGCTGAAGCTGTCTTCTCCACTGCGTGAAAGGAGGCGCCACCGACAGCGAGGGCCTCAAAGTGGGAGGAAGGGGAAAAGAGGGTCTCCACCTGGAGGGGCCTCTATTGATCTTGTGCAAGTTCTCAAGGGCGTGCCTGAGACCGCCTACATCTGCGTCTCGAGAGGCGGGGCTTGGATTTGCGCCCATGCTGACACGTCAGGTCCAGGCCACGCCTTAGCCCACGCCCTCTTTCCCAGCCGGCGCTGTAGCCCCCCCTTCTCCTGCCTCTTTAATACCTACTAGTTTAGGATTTCTTTTTCTTTCTTTCTTTTTTTTTTTTTTTTAATTGTATTGAGGATCGAGTCTAGGGTCTCATACATGTTAAGTGTGTGCTTCACCACTGACCTTACATTCCCAGCCCTAAAATAAAAAAAGTTTTGGAATCTATTTTGAGTAGATAAAAGTTAGTAAGGAATTAGTTTTTCCAAATTTTAACATTCCAGTTTGCGAGGATCTTGGAACATTGTTTTCACTTTTCTGACTTAAGTTATCCACAAGTGTAGTTCTCTGTTCTGAACAGCAAGGGCACAGTCCTGGGCACAGCGTGGTCACTGAGGTAATGGTTTCTTCCACCTGGGTATTTGTAAGTGGGTGGCTTTTCTTGCCATAATTGTTCTTTTGAGAGATTCCTGCTGGTTTAAATGGTGCATTGACTGTGGACGTGGTGGTGCACGCCTCTAATTCCAGTACTCAGAGGCTGGAAGCAGTAGGATCAAGGTGAGTTTGAGGCAAGTTCAAAGCCAGCCTGGACTACGTAGTGAGGTGCTGTCTCAAAAATAAACAAATAAATAAAAAGTAAAAATAAATAAAAAGTGGTGCATTATCAGACGGCAGGGTTAGCACGGTATTAGATTGAATCTGAGCTTTTATTTTGTAGTCAGCTGGAGAATATTTCAGTACTGTTATCAGTAGAGCAGAAAAGTAGATAGTGTGATTTTCTTTTTTTTTCCCTAGGAAGTTACCAGACTGGATTAACTTCCTGAAAAAGGAGATAGTATCAATCTGAGTAGGAAACTTAACATACTAATGATTACATCATTGTGTTTATTGACCTTGTGTCATTATTAGTGTAAACTGTGATGTTTTTTTGGAGACAGGGTCTAGCTGTGTTGCCTGGGCTGGCCTCAAACTCTGGGTTTAATGATCCTCCTGCCTTAGCCTCTCTGGTAGTTGGGACTACAGGCGTGTGGCATCATGCCTGGTTTTAAGTGGTGGGCTGTAAGTAGCCAGTACAAAAGATTCCAGAAGTTACAAAACTATCCTTGCTTATAATTTCCCATTTTTACAATTCATCTGTGAGCAAATGGACTGAATGCCATTTATAATAGCTTCAGGAAATATGATGCAATAAAAAATCCAGGCTCGAGAAATCTTTAAATGCTGGGCATGAACTGTATTTGGTATCAATTGGGAAATCCTATTATCCCGCATCAGTTAACATCTAAAAACAGGATCTTCTTTCTTTCTTAGTCTAGCAGATCGCCACTGTTCTGTGTGCAACCACATACAAGAATGCCCAAAGGCAGAAACTGTCACAAAAATCAGCCAGCTTTGTTTCTTTTTATCCTTGACAAGCTTTGAAACCAAATGCCATTATCTGCCTGTACATAATAAAAAAATGAATGGAAAAAAATATATAACCTTTGAATTGGCAAATCTATGCCTGAAATTTAACCTGTGCTCAAATGAAGATGTGCCCTCACATGAAGTGAAAAGCACAGTGATTATAGCCTTACTTATGATATTAGAAACTAAAAACCTAAATATATGTAAAAAATGTGTGCGGTTGGGATTTAGCTCAAGTGGTAGACCACTTGCACAGCAAGCACAAGGCCCTGAGTTCGATCCCCAGCACCCCCCCAAAAACTGTCTACCTGGCACATGAGTATGTTATTATGGCTATCCTATTTATAGTACTATCACAACACTGCCAGCATTCTTTCACTTCAAACTATATATAAACTCTAAACAAGAAAAGTTTTTAGAGCAAGGGTAATGGTAGCTCTCAAAGTTTAAAACAATGGGTAGTGAGCTTCTTTTGGGTTTGGGGATAGTGCCTGTCATGCACCCAACTCAAGAGTTCAACCTTTGAGACCTAACCATGGGCAGTTGCTCCTTTCACCAATGCAGGGGCCTTGACTAGGAACAGCATCCAGCCAGGCATAATGGCCCACACCTGTACTCTGAGCACTCTGGGAGACTGAGGCAGGAGACTTCCAAATTTGAGCCCGCCCAGGCAATTTAGCAATTTATTAAGAACCTGTCTAAAAATAAAAAGCAAGAAGGACTGGGGATGCAGCTCAGGATGAAGGCCTTGGGTTCAGTCTCCAGTAAGTACCACAAAACAGACTAAACCACAACAAAACCTCCACAGCATTGATCGTGCCTGAGTATTACCTCATTGTATTGGTTTAGAAAAATACAACATCACAGAAGAAAGAGTAAGTTGATTTTTTAAAATTCTACCCTTGGTAGAATACTTACGTGAGGATTCCTCCCCTTTCCCCTACACACCATGCTATTCTCCATCTTTGTGAGTGTCATTTGGGTGTCCTAGAATTAGATTTTGACACTGTCTGCCTGGAGTTAGTGTCGGATCCCACAGGCCGAGGGCCCAGTCCTGCAGTACCGCTCCTGTTTCAAGTCCCAGTTGTGACCTATGCTTCGAAGTGACCAGCTGTAAATCAGGGTTCCTGTGAGCCCCCTCCTTGCTTTTCATAATTTGCTAAGATGGCTCACAGAACTCAGGAAGTGCTTAAGTTGACGGGTTTACTATGAAGGACACTACAAAGGATACGAATGAGGAGAGAGAGCATGGGGTAAGGTATCAGGAAGGGACCCAGAGCCTCCTTTTTTCCTCCTCTCTGGGTGCTACTTTTCAATTATCTCTATCCTGGAAGCTCAAGCTTCTTATTCAAGAAGCTTTTAAGGGGCTTAGGGGTGGGGTGGAATTTCCAGTTCTCTGACCCTCTCATCTTGGTCTTTCAGGAGACCAGCTCAGTTCTGGGCTAACCTGGGGCCCCACCTTACGTCACCTGATTAGCATAGACTCAGTTGTGATCCAGAGGGGGTTATGGATTACAGAAGACCCCTATCACTCAGGAAATGACAAGGTTGTTATCAGCTCCAAAACAGGAACTGGAGACAAAATCCAAGTGTATTCCATATTTCAACGCAAATATATACCATTATGAGCAGGAATAAGTTTGGAAGAGTGTACGTTGTGTTGCTGACAGTGATCTTCTCAGGGTACTGCTGTAGTTGTAAAAATATTTCCCTGCTCCTCTTCCCTTCCTCATTTCCCCTCTGTCTGCTTTTGTGTTGGTGCTGGAGATTGTACCCAGGGCCTGGAGCACACTGACCACATGCGCCACCCCCAGCTATAACTCCTGGCCTAGGCCGCTTTCCTATAACTGAAAAGTCTGCACATGTTGAAGCTTTTGGAATTATTACTGGAATGTTACAATTTATTAGTCTAAGGGCCTTAGAAAAACCTTTTTGTGAGGCTACTCTTTCCTTCCCCATTGCCTGTTTAAAAAAAAAAACTATAATGGAAACTTCCAGCCACGTGGAGAGGTAGAATAATTTCATAAATTGCCTGATATCTGTCACCAAATTTAATGATTATTAGCACTTGCCAGTTTTGTCCCCGCCCGCCCTTTTGCCAAAGTATTTGAAGCAAGTTCCAGACATTTTATCTTATCTTAGTCATGCCGATTACTTTTTAATTGTTGCCCACACAGTACAGGCCTCGTCCAAGGAATTCTGCCAGAGAGGGTGTAGGCTTAATTCTCAGGTACACCTCAGTTGGTGTGCACTGCCCCGTTTTCACATAGTCACTTGGCCTTGTGGTTAATTTGGAAGCTAGTAGTCAGGCACACATGTCCACATGTAATGTTCCTGGACTTGTCACATTCAGCTTATCATTTCTCCTGGTTAGAGTGTATGTACCTTTGCCTCACCCATCCATGCTTTTTTGATAGCGAGCTCTGGTTTTATGTAGTAGGAAAAGGTTTTTGTTTGTTTGTTTGTTTGGTGTTCGGATGGAACTCAGGGCCTTGCGCTTAAAAGACAAGCACTCTAACCACTGACTTAAATCCCCAGCCCTCTGGTTTTATGTAGTTGTCTGACAATTACTTTGATCCCAGCATCCGTGGCCTGCCACAATTTGATTCTTCTCTGCATCTCATAGACATAAAACACTGGCGTGAGGTAGTCTGCTCAGGTAGGGAGAATGTTCCATTGGGAGTTAGGAAACAAGATTCTGGGAGCCTGCCGTACAGTTTACCAAATCATTTAACCTTTGGTAGTGCAGTATCTCCCTCTCTAGAATGCAGGTCCCGAGTGACATGTGCAGTACATATAAAATACATACCAGCTTTTGAGAACATAGTGTATAAACCAGAATGGAAAATATCTCGTGAATTTAATTTTTTATGAATTTTTTGATTACATCTTGAAATGATGTTTTGAAATGGGCATGGTAGTACACACTTGTAATCCCAATACTGTGGGAGGCTAAGGCAGGAGGATTGAAATTTTGAATCCAGCCTGGGAAACTTAGCAACTTGGTGAGACCCTTTCTCAAAATAAAAAATAAAAAGGGCTGGGATTGTAGCTCAGTATGAAGGCCCTAAATTCAGTCCCCAATACCACCCCCCCAAAAAGAAGTAATATTTTGGATGTTAGATACTAGGTTAATGCAATATAGTATTACAGTTAATTTCAACTGTTTTTAAAAATGTTTCTAGTAGAAAATTTAAAATAACATTTATTGCTCACATTATGTTTCTTTTGGATAGTGTTGACTTAGAACATTCTAGTCAGTTCTCTGAAATTGTTTGATATTTCAGATTGTCACAATCAAATTCAATATACAAAAATTTCACAAAGTATCCTAAAAAGCCCCTTAGTTGACTAACATTTCATATATATGTATATATTACATATTTTTTTTTTAGTGTCATATATATATATTTTAATTTTTTATAGTCCTGGGGATTGAATCAGGGCCTTTATACTGAGCTACATCCCCCAACCTGTTTTTAAAAATTTTTATGAGACAAGGTCTTGCTAAGTAGCCAGATTGCCCCGGCTGGGCTTGAACCTGTGATCTTCTTGCACTCAGCCTCTCAGAGTGCTGAGATTATAGCCAGCCACTATGCTGGGCTCTTATTTTAGTATTAATATTTTAATATTGGTGAAATTCTTTACTTAAAGGACTGCTTATCTAAATAGCTAACTTTTTATGACAAAGGAAGCAGGGAACAAATCATGTGATTAAACAACTAGAATTTTGTTGGAGTCTTTTGTTTTGAAATGTACCAGAACATATTGATGATTAAATTTGACTACTGATAAGTTTTTAGTTCTTTAAGTTTTAAAATTATTTGCCATTGTTACCACCTTCCATGTCATGACATGTGTAGGTGTGTGTGTAGGTATATTCAGGAATGAGAATTGACAGTTCTTTGTTATTATAGTTACTTCTCCTTATCTGCTTGTTGACATCTGAAACTTCCTTCTCCTCCTCCTCTCCTTTCTGTTAGGCTGGCCTGTTGCCCACTCTTCCCCAGCGAGACCCTTCCCCCTCCCCTTCTTCCCCATTCCATGTCGCCATACCACCCCCCACCCCCCGCCACGGGTCACAAGACCATATCACCTAAATCCAGTTTCCCTTCCCTTTCCCCAGAGTTCCCACGCGCGGGAAAACATGGTATATAAGGCCCCCAGATCCAGCCATAAGGGGGCCATCTCTCAACCTGCGAGGATGGTCTGCCTGATTCCCTCCTGATAATAAACCTCTCCGCCTGGCCAGCTGTTACCAGCCCCGGTGATTTGTCTGAGTGCTCGGAACTGAAAACCTACCACTTTCCTTTCTCCTTTTCCCTCTTTCCTTTCCTCTCCCTTTCCTTCCCTTTGCTTGGCATGGCCCCCCCACCTCAGGATCTCACTTTGGCATTGTTCAGACTGGCCTTCAACTCCCTAGGTGATGCTTCTGCCTCAGCCTCCTGCGTGCTGGGATCACAGGTGTGCGCCACCATGCCTGGCTCCTTTTTTTGGTTTTTGAGGCAGGGTCTCACACTGTAGTCCAGGCTGGCCTTGAACTCACTGTGTGGCCCAGTTGGTCTCAACTCCCCGTGACCGTCCTGCCTCAGTCTCTGAGTACTGGGATCACAGGTTCGCACTACCACATGCGAAACGTTCTATGAAATGTAAAGAGCTAGTTTTAATGGTTAAATAGAGCTTATTTCTTGAATAGTATCAAAAGAATGCTAGAACCGAGCATGGTGGTGCATGTCTGTAGTCTCAGCTACTCAGAAGGCTGAGGCAGGAGGATCACAAATTCAAGGCCAGCCTGGGCAACTTACTGAGACCCCGTCTCAAAATAAAAAATAAAAAGTTGCTCCCACCTTATGAAGCTAAGTGCCTGTCCTCAGAAAATAGAGTTCCAGCGAGAAGTCTGTGGTTTTCCTGTCTACTTCCGACTTTATGAAATAGGTCTGTGCCTACACCACACCTCACTGCTGCGGAAGCACAAAGTGTGAGTGATGTGGAGGATGGACAACTTTGAGAAGGAGTCCAGAAGAGAAAGTACTAGACCAGGCAGTTATTTCCAGTTGAGGCTTCAGTAAATACGGTCTCAAAGGGCCCTTAGTAAGGCCTACCTCCGACTGGGAAGGAAAGGAGTATCAATTTAAAAGAGAATAGACTGCGAACAGTGACAGACTCAAGGAGACTCCTTGAAGGACTCCTGCAGTATTCAGGAATTTTCACTTCACAATTGGTTGGCTCCCCGGTGTGCAACCCACAGACACAGCACCAAAACCAGACTACCATTTCATCCTTGAGGAGATTTACTGCCACACACGCAAAAGCTGTCAACGCTGAGTGTTATTACTACGTGCATTTAGTTATAGGGATCCAGGTGAAGGAGAAGGAGAAGGAAGGTAGGCATAGTGGTGCACCCCTGTAAGTAACTCTGGGAAGTTGAGGCAAGAGGATCGCAAGTGTGGGCCCAGACTGGGCCACTCAGTGAGAATCTGTCTTAAAATTTAAAAAATAAAACAAAACAAAAAAATAGGACTGGGGAGTTAAATCTCCAAAAAATAAATAGAAGAAAAGAAATCGAGAAAGAAAGAGAAGGGCTAGGGATTTAGCTCAGTGGTTCAAGTGCTTGCCTAGCAAGCGCAAGGCCCAGAGTTCCAGCCCCAGCACCAAAAAAAAAAAAAAAAAAAAAGAGAGAAGAAAGAAAAGGAAAGGAAAAGAAAGAGAAGAAGGAGGAAGAGGAAGGGAGGGAGGAAAAGGGCTAAGGAAAAGCAAAAGGACATGATATAAATGGATCCTATAATTGGTTGGCAGTGTCAGTAGGACTGATGGAGGTGGAAGTAGAGGGAGTAAAGCAGGAAAAACAGGAGGTGATAAGCAGAGAATGGAATGTGTGAACCTGAGATTGTATGGTAGGTATGTTAGAAAATACCTCCCTAATAAATACCTCCCTAGATAGCTCCCTAAAAGGTTATGAAAATTGAAAAGAAAGAGGACAGAAAAAAGTAATGAAAAGGAGAGAGTAAGATCAATAGCCAAAAATATAACCTAGTTGTTAATGTTCTAGAAAGAAGCATTTTAATTGTAAGAGGACTTTACAGCTCATATAGATGCAATTACTCTAGAGTATGGAGTCTTATCACATACCAAATGCTCATGAAGTGAGTGTTTCCTGAATAAGTATAAGGGAATCCAGTATAAACCCAAATTTTCAGATTAGAAGAGTGATCCAAGAAATTTTTAAAAAATTATTTATTTTTGAGAGCAGGTCTCTGCTATGCAGTTCAGGCTGGCATCAAACTTGCGGCGATCCTCCTGCCCCAGCTTCCGAGTGCTGGGATTACAGGTGTGCGGCTCTGCACCCAGAAGATGTAGATACATATATTTTTGGTGCTGGGATTGAACTCTGGGTCTTGTGCTCGTGAGGCAAGCGTTCTACCACTGAGCTAAATCCCCAGCCCCTAGAAGTATTTTTGTATATGAAGTAAGTTAACCAAGAACCTCCCTTCAGAGCAACCCAGAGCAACTCCAGTGTTCCTAAATGATGAATTCTGGGGCCACCAAGTGCCCCGAAAAGTGCATGTTGCTTAGATATAAATAGTAATTTAAAAATAGTGATCCAAATCCTTATGTTGCAGTCTGATAATATTTCAAAGAGAAATATGGACTGGAGTTCAGAAAAAGAGGCTCCACCACGATGCAGAATTATTTATATGTAACACCCCTGCTCAAAACTGTCAATAAAAGTGTGCAGTGTAGGTACAAGAATCAAATTAGAGCTAATTAATTTATGATTAAGAATTTTTGTGAATTTATACCATAAAAATAAGAGCACATATATATATATATATATATATATATATTTATTTATTTATTTTTTGGTACTGGGGATTGAAGTTGGGTTCTTGTGCTTCAAGGCAAGCACTTTAACCACTGAGCTAAATCCCCAGCCCTAGAGCACCAAAATATTTAAAAAAAAATTTTAAAAAGGCCTGGGAATATAGCTCAGTGGTTACATTGTTAGCAACCATGAGGCCCCATGGCCAGTTACAGTACTGCACCTATATACACAGAAAGATAGTGTTTTTCTCATGGTCTGTTTAAAATATCTAAATCGTTTAGGCATTTTGACTTAACACGTTTTCTTTGGCCACACCATATTTGCATGGACCTCTCAGTTCTCATCTACGCAAGGCTGCACAAATGGGGCCTTGCCAGGCTGCGGACACAGTCAGCGCATCCTCTTGGCTGCTGGCGCCTGTGGTGAATGTAGGCTTTCAGATGCAGGCTGCAGGGTCTGGGGAGATGCGACTCCACAGCAGGAGATAAAGAGCTAACATTAGTGGTATTTTTTCTGTTCACTTGATAATCTTGCTTCTCTGCCTTCCTGTGGTCACGAAGTCCTATTGATTCTAAATCACTGTCCTCCTTCCGGCACCGCTTGAACTCATGCTTTTCCTTATTTCTTGGCGTTTCTGGAGTCCCTGTTCCCATTCTTACACGCCTGACATTCCCAGAAAGTAGTGATGCAACCTGATCTCATTCTCCTGGTTTACCCTTCCTGTTGTCCTGGGAGTGAAGTCCTGTCCTTGGCCGAGTGTGCAGGAGCCTTCAGGCCGCTGCACCTTCTGGGCTTTTTCTCAGACCGCAGCATTGGGCTGCTCCATGTTCTCTGAAGGATTTTAGCTTTCTTCTATCCTGTTCTAGGTCTGGAGGCTCACACTACCTGCAGGGCCTGTTCTTTGTTTTCTGCCAGGGAACTCTGCTTGTCCTCCAAGCTTACCTACTTTAGAACTTTGTCACATAATTATAATTTCGTACTCTATTGGCTGCCTTACTTTCTCTCTCTCTCTCTCTCTCTCAACGGTGTCATGCTATGTAGTTCAGACTGGCCTTGAACTCACTATGTAGCGCAGTCTGGCTTTGATCCTCCTGCCTCAGCCTCCTGGTACTGAGATTACAGGTGTGCACCACCATGCCTGGCCCTGTTGGTTTTCTAAACTATGATTAAGGGCTGACTTTATCTTTAGTTCTGAATAAATTTAATTCCTTGGGCACAAGTGGGTTTTATGCCTTTATTGATGGTCACTGAACTCAATGATGTTTTTAAAAAATGGTCTGGTTGCATTTATTAGGGGAATAAATAGTTTATAATTTGTACTTACACTGTCCAGCACTGTAGCTGTTAGGTCATGTGTGGCTAATGAGCACTTGAAATGTGGCTAATTTGAATAGAATGTGCGTTGTTTGTAAAAATATACATACATTTTGAGGATTTAGTATGGCAAAAGAATGTAGAATACTTTTTTGCAGTACTTGGATTGAACCAAGGCCTTTTAAATATTTTATTTTGAGACAAAGTCTTACTAAATTGCGCAGACTGAGTTCAAATGTGTGATCCTCCTACTTCAGTTTCCCAGAGTGCTGGGATTACCAATGTGTACACCATGCCTCATTTAATAACTTTTTTGTATAGAAATCCAGGTTTGGTGGGGCGTGCCTATAATCCTAGCACTTTGGAGGCTGAGGCAGGAGGATTGCTGTGAGTTTGTGGCCAGCCTGGGCCACATAGTGAGACTCTGTCTCAAAAAAACACCAAAAATTTTTTTATATAAAATATATTATAGAATGATAATACTTTGATGTATATGTTAGGTTACAAATAAAATACATTAAAGAGAATTTTGTCTATTTCTGCTGTCCCCCTTTTTGGGGATATCCTTCTACTGGGATATCTAAGTTTATGTATGTGGCTCCCATTATATTTCTGTTGACTGTAGTCACCTAACTATCTCTTAACTCTTAGAGTGCTCCTTTTTTCTATCCCAGATCAGTGATTACAAAAGAAAAACCAGTTTTAAGTGATGGTCTTTTGCACATTGGCCCATTCAGCAAATTTCATTGCAATCATTAATTTTACTTCATCCAACCTTGGCCCCAAATTCCCATGAACAAAAATGTATTTGATCGACTTTCGAATCCTATAGATTTCTGTAGGGTTTGCTTCTGGTCCACAAGGGCAGGGACAACACATTTGCCTCCTTCCAGCTGCTGCCCATCTCTGGTGCAGGTGTATGAGGCCTGGCACTGTCCTCAAGAAAGAGTTTTAGAAACGTTTTTTGGGAATAATTTGAAATTTGAAAAGAAATCACAAGGATAATGAAGAATATATATCCTTTCCCTTGGTTATCCTAGGTAGCATCATACCCTATTTGCTTTGCTATTTGTTCTTATTTATACATATATGGATGTAAACGTGTTATAGCTATGTAACCGTACATGTATATAGTCGTGCTGTTTTTTTCTCTTGTTTTCCCTGAAGCGTATGAGAGTAACTCACATATACATCATAGTCCTTTGCCTCTAGATATTTGAATATATATTAATATATATATTTCTTCTTTTTTTTTTTTTTTCCTGGTTCCAGGGATCGAACTCAGGGCCTTGTGCTTGCAAGGCAAGCACTCTAACCACTGAGCTAAATTCCCAGCCCTAATGTATGTATTTCAACATGTATTTCCTAAATACATATTTTCATATATGTTATATAGCCTTTTCCCCTAAATATTTAATGTCCTTTTATATAACTTCAGTTCAGCAACTAATTGCAGTACATTTACTGTTAAAGTGATACTTGTGTCTAATTTATTCCTTGTATTCTACTCTTATCAGTTAACCCAAACCTGACTTTTTTTTTCAAACTTGACCTTTATAGCATAGTGCTTTCTTCACCATTAAACATTCAGTCTATCCTGAGTTCAATCCCCAGCACCCAAAAAATAAAATAACAAAAAACATCCAGTCTAGAATCACCTGTGTATTTAGTTGTCTTTTTTCTTTAGTCTTCTTTAATCTGGAACAGAATGTCAGTCTTTTCTGTGGGGAGGGTTTATGATATTGACATTTTCACAGAGGAATGATTTTTAAATTTATAAACTTATTTTAGAGCTAGGGAACCCCAGGTATGATGATGCACACTTGCAGTTCTGGCTGCCAGGGAGATGAATTTGAAGCTGGCCTGGGCAGCTTAGCAGGACATTATATTGAAAAAAACATCTGGGGATGTAACTCAGTACAAAGGATAAATTGTCCTGGGATAAATTCTCAGTGTTGAAAAAGAGGAAAAAAAAAAAAAGCAAAAACCAACCATAGATTTGATGTTCTAAAAATTAAAAATTTCTATTCAAGCATATCAAATCAAGCACAAACCCCAACAAAATCCATGAGCATTTGCAATGACTACGACAGACTAAAGGTTAATATGTAAAGTTCTTTTAAGGAACTGAGCTGAACACAAGAGAACGAATACTGATGGGCTGTAATGGGAAAATTGAAGCACTCCTAGAGCATTCCAGTGAATGCAAATTAGAGCAATGGGGACTCTCATTACTCCTCAAAAGATTAATTACTAAGAATGATTCCAGTGTAGGCCAGAGTATAGGGAAAGGGGTATTCTGTTCTACCACTGATGCGGTGTACATCGATACAAATTTTATGAAGGGTGTTAAATTAGGGAGCATGTATGATGAATGGTACCATTATGTATATCTAAAATGTGCCACTAAAATAAAATTTTAAAAATACGATAAAACCTAAAAAAATAAGGAACATACATCAAAAGTTTAAATAGCAGTAATCTTGTGTCATGAGTTGTGTGGCAGTTTATTCGCTATAGATCTGTTTTTTCTTGTTTGAGACAAGGTCTCACTATATAGTTTAGGCTGGCTTTGCATTCACTAGGTAGCCCAGGCTGGCCTCAAATTTGTGGTGGTTCTCCTGTCTCAGCCTACTGAGTGCTGGGATTACAGGCGTGTGCCACCATGCCTGACTCTTTAGTATAACAGGTGTAACCAATTTTTCCCCCTGGAACGGATTGAACCCTGAGCCTCTGCATTGAGCTACATTTCTAGCCCTTTATTTTTTTGAGGCAGGGTCTAGCTAAGTTGTCCAGGCTGGGCCCAAACTTGCATTCCTGCTGCCTCGTCTGGCCTGTCCACTAATTTCTAGTCAGTGGTTGAGGGGTGGTCTTGAGGGGTGTATAGTTGGCCGAGTAAATGACCATGGCAGGAAGATGGAGCTGCGGCCGGGAGCTGTGGTAAGCAGAGAGGGACACAGGTAGGCAGAATCAGGCCCCGCTGTCCTAGGCTTCTGGCTGAGCATTGTGCTTTGGTGAGAAGAGCACTGTGGTTGCCAGAGTAAATTGACCTCGCCCAACCCTAGCAGGCATTCCTCAATAACTTTTAGTGCCCTCTTCCTCTGAAAAGGTAAGGAAAACCTATTAATTTTCTAACATTTTAGTCTTTCTTTAAAAGTCACCTCTGGTGCTTCTGTGCCCATCTTTAAGGTCACACCCCAAAGCTATATCTGAGATTCACTCTTTTTTTTTTTTTTTTTTTTTTTAATATGTGGTGCAGGGGATCGAAATCAGGGCCTTGCACTTGCTAGGCAAGCGCTCTAACCACTGAGCTAAATCTCCAGCCTCTCAGCATCACTCTTAAAGTGCTGGTTCCCTTTAGGTGGCAGGGTGACGGTGCTGGGGAGGACAGAAGGGAAAGAAATTCTTCCAGCCAGCCAGAGGAGTTCCTGCCTGCTGTGTGGTTTTTGGATGGTTTATGATCCCTTGTCAACTGAGAAGGGACTTGAAACGAGCTTGGTTTTCTTTCCTTCTGAGACATAGACCCACAAATCCTGGATCCATGTCTGGGACCACAGAGAGCTCACTTGTATGGTGGAGAATTTGTTTATATAGAAAAATAGGAACTTGACTCTGTCATGGCCAGACTCAGTGCTCCAAGCTCTAGTTCTTAAAATATACATTGTTCAAATACATTAGCTCCTGGTCCAGTTTTATTTTTATTTATTTATTTTTTTGGTGCTGGGGACCGAACTCAGAGCCTTGTGCTTGCTAGGCAAGCGCTCTAACTGCTGAGCTAAGTCCTCAGCCTTCCTGTTCCAGTTTTAGTGTTGACTGGGAGGCTAAGCTCAGTAACACGGTGGCCCTCTAATGAGAAGTAGATGGCGAGTGAAGGCATCAGTCTTTCAGGGGTTCCAAGATTTCCTTTTACAGATTGGTGTACTGAAGGGAAGATGTGTGTGAGAGAACCTGCTGTCTTAACTCGGGGCGTGTTTGTGGTTTCCACTAGACTTTTTTTTTTTTCTTTTTCTTTTTCTTTTCAATTTATTTAGAAGACAGTTTATTTAAGAGTTGTGAAAAAGGGGGAAAAGGAGATGATAGACAGCTTCTCGATGAGTAGTGAGCATTTGAAAGCGAAATACTCCTCCCCTCCGCCAAACTTCTTACGTGTGTTCCTTTGATCTGATTTTAAGCTGCTCACGTTTCCCACCTGGAGAACGTGTCAGAGGAAGAGATGAACAGACTCCTGGGAATAGTGTTGGATGTGGAATATCTCTTTACCTGTGTCCACAAGGAAGAAGATGCAGATACCAAACAAGTTTATTTCTATCTATTTAAGGTAAGATTTTAACATTTAATTAAGTTTATTTATTTAGGAGCCAGGGTCTCGCTATGTAGTTCAGGCTGGCCTTGCACTCACTCTGGCTTCCAGGCTGGCCTCAAACTCCTGGTGATCCCCCTGCCTCAGCCTCCCAAGTCGTGTGAGCACAGGCTTGCATCACCATGCTAGGCAATCATTTTTTTATTTTTGAGACAGGGTCTCACTAAGTCATTAAGTTGTCCAAAGTAGGCTCAAATAGAAATTCTCCTGCCTCAGCCTCCGGGAGCACTGGCATTATAAGTGTGCTGCACTGTGCCTGGCTTCTAAGTGCTGTTTCTTCTGCTTCTAGGGAAGGAATCGAGACTTTCCAAATGAGCTTTGGTGTCTTACCCACTGCTCTCTGTGTCCTCTGGCAGGAATCACTGATGGTTGCTCTCCTTCCCTGTAGCTGCGTCTTCGAGGTCCTCCTCCAGCCCCACTTGAGTCACACTCATTCCCTTCCTGCAGGTCTGCGTGAGCTTCTGCCACGGTCAGGACTGACAGCCATGGGAGGGAAACTGGGAAGATGGACAGAGAACCTCCAGGTTGCCAAAAATGCATTCACAAGGAGGCTGCCAGGAGGAGGACAGTTCAAACAAAGCAACAAATGCACTATCGAGGGCAATGTAGACTGGATGTATTGTGGAGACCTTACGAGGATGCTAAAAAAGAAAACACTCAAAATTTACAGCCAGGGGGCTGGGGATTTAGCTCAGTGATTAGAGTGCTTGCCTCGTAAGCACAAGGGCCTGAGTTCGATCCCCGGCACCACAAAAAAAAAAAAAAAAAAAAATTTACAGCCAGGAAAAATTCGCCTCTTTTAGTAAGAAGCATCGTGGTCAGTTGGTTGAATGGTCGGTCGGTCGGTCGGTCTGTGTGTCTGTCTATCTGGGAGCTGAGTATCAAGTCCAGGGTCTTGCATGTGCTAGGCAAGCACTCTGCCTCTTGAGTATACCCCCAGCCCTCTACTTCAGTGTTTTTTTTCTTTTCTCTCTCTTTTTTGTTTTATGACAAGGGAAGCTTATTTTCTATTGCATTCTTTCTTTTGCTTTGTCTATTAAGCGTCTTAGTGCATAGTCTGTACTCAGTTCCATTAGTGTTATTTATTTATTTTTTTTTTTTTGTGGTACTGGGGATTGAACCTAAGGCCTTTGAGCTATTTTGCCTGCCTGCCCTTTCTTGCTCTCCTTCTGACTCTGTCTTTGTCCCTGACCCCCACCCCCACCCAACCCCCCTCTCTAAATATTGAAACAGGGTCTTGCTAAATATCTAAATTACCCAGTCTGGGCTTGGACTTTGGTCCTCCTGCCTCAGCCTCCCAGACTGCTGGGATTACAGGTGTGCACCACCGTACCTGCTCCTTCTGTAAGCTGTTTTCTTTGTCCGAATTTATTCTTTTGTAATTTTTTCTCCTTTGTTTTTTAAACTTTTTTTCAATTAATATGTTCTTTAATAGGTCTTTAGCATTTAAAACTCTGAAAAAATTATCACTTTATGCAATATTCCCTAATTTTTACCCACATGATTTTTTTATAGTGTATGAACTATTCTTTTTTTAATTTTAATTTTTAAAAATTTTATAGGTACATTTTAGATATACATAGTAACATTCATTGTAGAGAATTTGTACCTCTCCATGATATATCTTGCTTCTGCTTTTTTTCCCATTCCCTTCCCCTCCCTTCAACCCCTCTTCCCCTCCTTATTTACAGAAGCTCCGTTTCCATTTTTTCCTTCCATTCTCTTTTTTTTACTTGTCCTTTCCTTTCCCCCTCTTCCCTCCCCCCATCTTGTTCCCTTCCCACTTGAACAATTTCTTCACTTTCCCCAATATATAGTATACATTTTGGTCCTTATTTACGCTTTCTGTTTCTAACACCAGAGAAGCAATGTGGTATTTAAATGTGTGTGTCCAATTTATTTTACTTAAGAGAATGGTCTCAAGGTACATCCATTTACCTAGAAATGTTTCAAGCTTATCCTTCTTTATGGCAGAGTAGTACTCCATTGTATAAAAACCCCACATCTTCTTTATCCATTCATCTGTTGATGGGCATTTGGGCTGTTTCCACGATTTAGCTCTTACAGACTGTGCCACTATAAACATGGGTGTGCATATTATTGCTGTGGCACGATGCTTTTAATTCTTTCGGGAAGATACCAAGAAGGGGAATAGCTGGGTCAAATGGAACCTCTAGTCCTAGTTCCCTGAGGAATCTGCACACCGATTTTCACAGATATTTTTTTCTTTTCTTTCTTTTTCTTCCAAGCATCTTAGATTCTTCTGTATGGTATTAACTTTTTTCCTTTAATTGTAGTAATGGGAGTATTTGAGTAGATAGGAGGCAGGAGTGTGAGGGAGAATTACACATTTTTTAGAGTTTTGGGGTGTTAGAGACATTAACTTTAAAAAGGATGGAGGGAGAAGGCAAAGAAAAGGAGAGCGAAAGAATGAGTGAATGAAGGACAGGAGGGATATGAGAGTGGACTGCCGAGTGGCCTGTGGCCATTTGCGGGCACTAGAGTACTCCAGGCGACAGTTTGTTGACATGGCCAGGAGGCCTGAGTCATGCAGATTGAACCCTGGCAGGTTCTTCCTTTTCAGAGCTTCCTTGGAAAAAACTCTTGGTAGGAGAAAAACAAGGTCTGCATGACTGCAGCTGCTATTTGTCTTGGGATGTAGCTCCTGGCAGCTGCCCGCCGCCTGCTGGGCGGGAAGGTGCCGTCAGGGTTTCCGTCCCGTCAGCCTCTGTTGCTTTATAACCCCCCACAGCCAGAAAGCACAGCGCTGTGCTTTTGTCTTCTCCTCTCTCTGCTTTGCTTTGAAGTTCATTTTCTCCCTGTTTCTTACCTCCTTCCTCTTTAAATAGCAGTGCAAATATATCTGCCTGTAGGAACATAACAGAGAATATTCAGTACTCTGCCCTATTCCTAGTCGTTTCTTGGGTAAAGGAGTTATAAATTGCCCATATCTTCACTTTCGAATGGTAGTTCCTGAGTCATTTTTCAATACTTAAATTAAGGTATATTATATATTTTGGTGCCATTTAAGAAAACTTCGGTTTTGGATGCTGAAGACAAACCCAATGGAAAGCTGCTTCCTAAAGCTGGAATATGTCTTAGTGCCTGCTCCAGCCTGGACTCTGTTACTTACCAAATGTGACCTTGGACGTGCAGTGCTTTGGTTTCCTCGTCTGAAAGTATACAAAATAGTAGCACCTCCCTCAGATGGTTGTCAGGAAGTCAGTATGGTGGTGCGTAGTCTCAGTTTCTCAGAAGGTTGAGGCAGGAGGATCACTTTAGCCTGGGTGTTCAAGGCTATGCAGGGCAACATAGTGAAACCCTGTCTCAAACAAGCAAAAGAAAACAAACAACCCCACAGTGTATCTAGCAAAGTAAGAATGCAGATGCTTACTGGTCTTAATAATTCTTCTGTGATGCTGGGGGTGGAGCCCAGAGCCTCACACGAGCTAGGCAAGTATTCTGTCACTGAGCTATATCCCTGTCACTGAGCTATATATCCCCAGCTCTGATAAAATTTTTTGTATGCCTGCCTGTCCCAACTCCATCATTTTGTAGATAAACTAAGATTCAACATTTCCCCAATTCATTTACCTCCAAATTGAAAACCCTAATGGGCCAACTTCCCAAGTGGTCTTGTTTTAACTTGGAAAAGAAGTAGGCAACCAGAATTATTTATACTTAAATTTTGTCATTTAATTTTTACACATATCCTTAGAAGTACATACATTGCTTATTTTTATTGCAAATTTATTATTGTAAAGGTGAGCATAGTATGTTGAAAAGATCAGTAAATGCTCCATACTCGTAAGACACAGCTGTAGGGTTCAGTAATTTCCGTGAAGTCCTGAGCGAATGGTTGCCGTGTTCATTTCTGTTGAAAAGGCGGTAAGTGGACGAAGGAGGTCAAGATGTAACTTAAATAAATACGTGGCCATGTCATAACTGGCTCACGTATAAAGTTTACAGAAGATTTATGCAGAGGTTGAAGGTAAGTAATTTCAGTATCAAATTTATTTTCAACATGGTTCCTGGTCAGTGTCTCTGTGTTCTCCTTTCTATTTGCTCTTTGTGGTTTTAAATTCCAGTGGCAGGAATCAAGAGCACTGTTTTTCTTTTGTGGGCATTGAGATGCCAGAACGGCTGGCCTGCATTCTACATGGTGGGGGGTGAAGGAAGACCACGACAGTGAGAGGTGCCAGTTGAGAGCCCTGCGAATTCCTTCCCAAGGAGCAGGCTTGAGATTTTGCACTGGATATGTAGCTGCTACAGACGTTGCCTCTTCGTAGCCTTCTTTGTGCAGATTAGATGATCTTGGCTTGTGGTTTGATTAAGCAAGACCCTTCAGAGCTTCAGCACACCCACAGTGGCCTAAATGGTCCAGAAATGGGAGAGAAGGGGAAGTGAGTGGGGCGTAGTGTCTATGGGGTGTCCGGTGTCCCTCCTGGGTGGTCTAGACTGCTCAGAACATGAAAGGTGTCTAGTTCCTCATGGCTCTGGTTATGGGCACGAAGGCAAATTTGTGTTGCCAGATAGTTTGTCTGTTAGATTTTTTTTTTTTTTTGAGACAGTGTCTTGCCAAGTAGTGTCCAGGCAGGCCTTCTACTTGTGATCCTCCAACCTCAGCCTCCCTAATGCTGGAATTATAGGCATGTATCACTGTGGTAAACTGCCTGTTTAAGTATTGGTTTACATATTCCTGGGCATGATGGTGCAATCCTGTAATCCCAGCAGGAGGATCCAGAGTTCAAGGCCATCCTGGACTATGTAGTGGGGCGTGGGGGAGATTTGTTTGCATATTGTTAAGATAAGTAGAATATGATAACTTTCCTTAAAGTGTGTGTGTGTGTGTGTGTGTGTGTGTGTATGTGAGCGAGACATACACAGTCACACAAGAACACAAAGAGATTGATTTTATTTTCCTTGATGATTTCTTTACAGCTCTTGAGAAAGTCTATTTTACAAAGAGGCAAACCTGTGGTTGAAGGCTCTTTGGAGAAGAAACCCCCATTTGAAAAGCCTAGTATTGAACAGGTAAAAAGAGAAAAAGAAGCTACTTAAATTTAAGACTGAAAAACCATTTTTGTTTTGTGGGGGGCTATTGGGAATTAAACCCAGGGCCTCATGCATAGTAGGCAAGCTCCACTGAGTTGCATCTGCAGCGTGAAGAGACCTTTTAATCCTCTTGCAATCCTCCATATCTGCTCAAGGTGTGTACCAAGTCTGTAGAAATTGTCTTGACCCATGTGGATCACACGTACATACCTAATTCAATAAATGATCTCGCTTTTGTCTTTTAGGTTTGTTGTGTACTTAGAATTCACTGTATGTTTGGGGAAGAAAAAAAAATAAATAGAGCCTGTAGTTTGTCAGAACACATGAAATGTGCCTTTTCTTGTTGATGTTTTAAAATTGAGTCTTTGTCCTTTTGTTTGGCACTGTCAGAAAAAGCCTGTGGAGGTGAGGGAATATAGGAGTAATGTGAAGGACATTGTAAGTCAAGCAAAAAAAAGCCAAAAAGACATGATTTTTTACCCAGAAATTGACTTCCTGCTAAATTATGGTTCCTGGAAAGAAGCTGTTCACTATCGAATCTGTTAAAATGCATAGACTGTTCCTGTTGGGTGTTGTCAGAATCCCCAGTAGCATCAGTTTTTCGCCTGTGTGGCTAAATAACTTTCACTCTGGACTGAATTTCTTGACAAGAATCTGACTACAGAAGACGTCATACTTACTAGATTCTTACATTAAAAGTGTTTTTGTTAGTTTTCATGAGGATAAATTACATTGATTTCAAACTGTTAAATAAGAACATATTGTTCTTCTGTGTGAAAGTAGATGAGGTAGTAGTGTTCTGCAGAAAGGTTAAATTAATTTGCAGCTTCTTAAAAAAGCACATAGCCGGGCATGATGGCACACGCCTGTAATCCCAGCACTCTGGGAGGATCCGCTGTGAGTCTGAGGCCAGCCTGGGCTACATAATGAGACCCTGTCTCAAAAACAAAAACAAAAACAAAACAAAGAAAACCCAGCATATAAATTTAAAGAAACATTTTTTTTTCTGATAGGTTTACTGAAACCGAAAGAACGTTATTAAAGGGTTTAGTTTTAGTGGCTTAGTTCAGTGGAAGTGGGGTTTAAGTTTTAGTTGTTTAGTTCTGTGAAATACATGCTTAGCACCCATTTGATTAAAATTTTATCAAAGAAAAACATAATATTTATCCAAGAACCACATTATATGTGAGCTACTGTGCTGATAGCATTCCACAATACAGGATTACTCTGCAAAACTGTCACATTTTATTGTTTAAGGAGTTTGACCTTTGCAGTCTGTGGTTTTGATTTTCTTTTTAATGCTTCAGGACTGAAGCAGGCCTAGAATGACAGCTCAGTCTTTGTGTTCCATCACTTTTCATTCCCTATGATCTGAGGCAAGATTTCCTCCTGGAATTGCTGCTTTCTTTTAAAGAAAGGGAAAGGATTTTTGTGAATGGAAAATGGCTGTTCTTTTGCTAATCATCACAATGGTGCTGTTTGTGTAGGTGTTAAGAATTAGATGATTACGTAATTGCATGAATAAAATACCTTCCCTTCTTTTAAGGGTGTGAATAACTTTGTACAGTATAAATTTAGTCACCTGCCATCAAAAGAAAGGCAAACAATAGTTGAGTTGGCAAAAATGTTCCTAAACCGTATCAACTACTGGCATCTGGAGGCACCATCTCAACGAAGACTGCGATCTCCCAATGATGATATTTCTGGATACAAAGAGAACTACACAAGGTAATCAGATGACGAGCCCTTCCCCTTTGGTCCCATAGAGCATGTTGCTGGCCTGAAATTACTGTTTGTTTCTGCAGTGGAAGGTTCCCAGTTATTATGGTAGCTCCATCACTTCGGAGAGAGTATCTATATAGTTTAGTTTGTAAACTTCTACTTTTCATTAACATCACAGTGTTTTAGAGGGTGAGGGATCCAAATTACTTACCCTTGTACTACGCAATGTGACAGTCACTAGTGGCTATTGAGCACTTGAAATGTGGCTAGTTTGAATTGTGATTTCTAAGATTTTATTTTTAAAAAGCTTGAAATAGCTCACTGGTCATTTTTCTTTTTTTTGGTGCCGGGATCCAATCCAGGACCTTGCGCATACTGGGAAAGTGCTCTTATCACTGAGCTGCATCCTCAATTCCAATTTTTAAAAAACTGATTACATTCAGAAAAGATAATATTTTAGATATATTGGATTGAATAAAAATGTCAAAGTTACCATGCTTGTTTTTACTTTTTCAGTGTAGCTACTAGCAGATTTAAAATACTTTTTGGCTTGTGTTTCATTTCTGTCGAACATCATTGACTAGATAAACTATACTGTCTGTGATATAAAGAACCCTCACTCAAAGAAAATTTTGTGTTCATTATGATAATGTAGTTAAGGAATTTTTCTTTTTCTTTTGGTGCTGGGGGTCGAACTCAGGGCCTTGTGCTTGCCAGGCAAGCACTCTAACCACTGAGCTAAGTCCCCAGCCCCAGGAAGTTTTAAAAGAAAGATTCTTAGTCCTAGAACCATGATGAATCTAATGTTATTATACATAATATCTTCCAGTATTTTCCCCTTTAAATTCTCAGGAATCTGGGCTTGCTTGGCAAGCACTGTTACCACTGAGCTAAATCCCCAACCCCCATATTTTATATTATAATGAAAGACAACGTAGAATTTTATGTCTGTTTTTCTTCCCCACCTGACATATTAAACATTTCATGAATTAAACTGTGGTCCATTGAATTGAAATACCAGTCATTTTCCTGTTGCAGACATTTAAATTCTGTACATATTCTTGGATTGAACGTGCGGGTTTTTTTGGTTGGTTTGTTTGTTTGTTTTTGAGGTGGGGTCTCACTATGCAGTCCAGACTGGCCTTGA
Organism: Hystrix cristata; assembly: GCA_004026905.1. Lineage (NCBI taxonomy): Eukaryota > Metazoa > Chordata > Mammalia > Rodentia > Hystricidae > Hystrix > Hystrix cristata. Next base: position 8,502 of record PVJO010011524.1, on the reverse strand, counting down.
ACTTACTTTGTACCCCAGGCTCGCCTCAAACTTGCAGCAATCCTCCTGCCTCAGCCTCCTGAGTGCTGGCCTTACAGGTGTGTGCCCACACCTGGCCTGAACATGTGTTTTTTAAAGTGGGAATTTATTTTTACTGCTTATAAACTGCAGAATGATTGAATCTTTTTTTTTTTTTTTTTTTTGGTACTGAGGATTGAACTCAGGGCCTTGCATTTGCTAGGCAAGTGCTCTACCACTTGAGCTAAATCCTCAGCCTCTGAATGATAGATTCTTGAACATGTATTACAGACAATATAACTTTTCTGCATTTATATTTTTGAGGCACATTAAGCTTATTTCTGGATGTTGTGGAGCTTCGATACGTTTTTCTTTTTTCTGGTTTAAGTAAACATCGTCATTTGATAACCTTTTCAAGACTACTTGTTCTAGGTTATTTTCTGTGCCAGGTAAAATCATGGAGGAATAGGTATAGTTTAAGTTTTATGTTCTATCATTGACCTATATTTTTGTGAGGTCATAAATTTCCTTTGTTTTTTTCCTCCTAAACTTTTACCACTTGTATAATTTGAATTATAAAATATATTCCCTTAGTAATTGATATTTATAGGAATTATAGATTTCTTCAGAATCGGTTTTATTATTACATCTTCATTTCTACATCTTTAATTGTAGGATTTTACATTAACAGTAGTTCTTTGTTATTGTAACTATTGTTTATAATGAGTTGGGATAATAAATCGGACAAAAATATTTATGTCTGTCTTTCTCTTTTTTGGTAGTACTGGTTGGTGATTGAATCCAGGGCCTTTGCACTGAGCTATATCCCCAGTCCTTTTTAATTTATATTTTTGCTGAGTTATTTGTTTTTTTGAGACAAGGTCTTAGTATGTAGTTTAGGTTGGCCTTGATCTCATCTGGCTCCTGCCTCAGCCTCCTCAGTGCTGGGATTAGAGGTTTGCACTACCATACCTGGCTTTTTTTAATTTTTATTTTTAAATTTTGAGATAAGATCTCACTAGATTGCTAAATTGCCCAGGCTGGGCCCAAACTCATGCTTGTTTTGCTCCAGTCTCCCAGAGTACCAGGATTATAGGTGTGCACCCAGCTAAAGCTGAACATTTGTCAAACCCCTAAATGTGTTTGCTACTTTCAGAGAGAAAATAATTGTTTCATCAAGAAAAAGGAGAATTACATGTGAAGCAGTGCGTTTAAGCAGGACACATTACTATTTTTTTTTTTTTTTTTTTTGGTGCCGGGGATTGAACTTGGGGCCTTGCGCTTGCTAGGCAAGCACTCTAACCACTGAGCTAAATCCCCAGCCAGGACACATTACTATTTTAGTATATGTGCTGCTGAAGCAAGTACAGGACACTTTACTGTATTTTAGACAAAAGAATATAAAAACGAGGCAGTCTTTGGGAATTACCAAGAAATGGGCGGTACTTAGAAATACTTAAGGAGTAGCAAGAATGGAAACTGGGCTTTGCATGAGCTCTGGGTTTGGCCGTGGCTCCTGCTCCCTCGCTCTGTGAGCTTGAGGTGCCTCCTTCCGCCTCGCCGGCCTTGGGTTTCCTCCTCTGTCTAGACTCTTGAGCGCTAGGAGTATTGCACGGGATGTGTGCGCTGTGACCGGCATGGAACAGGTGCTGGGGAGACGCCAGTCATCGTTTTCCTCCCACACACATTGTTCTCTAAAATTCAGTCACTGCCTGTGGTGGGCTGTTAAACTGCAGCCTTAAATGGACAGTTCAATGAAAGTATGATTATTTGAGTATTACTTTAGAAACTAAGATAATAGGGAATAGAAAGACAGCAGAAGGGTTCTTTCTATCTAGCCCAGCAGCTGAAGGGGAAGAGTGAGTCACACAGCGGTGAAGAGAGACACTGAAATGAATATGCCTTGATGTGCTCTGAAACCTGCTGATTTCCAGGTGGAATGTAGACTAAGAGTCGCTGTTAATAATAAATGAGGAGACGTAGGTAGCCGACACTGCCTCCGCCCCACTTCCTCACCCTGTGCCCTGTGGATGGAGAAAGGGAAGTGGAGAGGAAAGAACAACTTGTGAGAAATTGAGTCTCGGTCTTTGACTCAGAATAAAAACCCTACTGCTGTGACCACATTTGGGAGTTTAAGAAACCACACACCACTGCAGCATGGTGTGTCCTTGGGTCCTACTCACCTCAGAAATGGGTAATATTATATGCTGCAGGCACCAGCAGCCTTTATCTTGATGTGTAAGAGAACTCAGTACTTCAATACTGGTCCAGTTTATAATTTATAGAAGTTGTAGCAATTAGGACAAAGGGGCCAAGACTTCTGGAGCACGTTAGCATGAAAATGGAGTGAGATCGGATTCTCTGTGGAAAAGACTGAGCACAGAAAATGACTGTTCATTACAGAGCTAATCTGTGAAGCTTTATCTGATAAAAAATCAAGCAGATTGAGCAGAAGATCTGCTTACTTACTCCATATTATGAATAAAGGAAAAGTTAAATCTTTTAAAAATGTAAATTAACTATATATTTTACTCCCAGGAATCACTGTGATTTTACAAGAAAAGTCTGGACAAATATTTTGAAGTTTTCTGAACTTCATGATGATGCACTAATATAATTCTATGAAGGAATAACCTGAAAAGAAAGTGTCGAGGGAATATGACTTCCTAAAATATACCTGACCAACAGAAGCCACTAAGGGAAAGTGGCAAATAATTGCTGTTAGGTTTTGAGGGGTTTTTGTTTGTTTTGTTGTGTTTTTGAGGCGAGGTCTCTCTGTAGCTCAGGCTGGCCTCCAACTCTTGGCTATCCTCTTGCCTCAGCTTCCTGCGTGTCAGGATTACGGCATGTACCACGATGCCTGGTTTAGATGAGTCGTGCAGAGCTTCTGGAAGTTAAAGATGTACTCCCACACTGGGGAGATGTTTCATAAGAATGTAGAGCAAGTTACATATGATTCCCTTAGCTTTGGGAAGCAGTTTTATGTAGCCGTTGTTCTGTGGAGTAGAGCCCATCAGCACGCATACGGAGTATTTGTGGTTAGACAGATGTCTGGAATGGTAGTTACCAGATGACAGTAGCCTAGGAGACGACAGGAGGCCTCGGTCTGCACTCCATTCTCGGTTCAGGATCCCTTATCCAAAAGGCTCGGCACCAGAAGTATTTCGGTTTGAGGTTTTTCAGCTTTTGGAATATTCGCATAGACTTTACTGGTTGATGATCCCTAATCTGAAAACTTGAAGTTTTGAAGTTTGAAGCATTTTGGAGTTCAGATTTGTTATGCTAAATCTGTAGGAACTACCCTTAGTTCCTTGTGCCCTAGGAGAATTCAGTTAATTCCTGAAAACTGAATTTTTAGTACAACAAACATAGGAACAATCTGGTCTTCTGCATTCTATGAATGCAGAAGACCAGATTGTTCCTATGTTTTCTTTTTCTTTTTTAGGGCCTTGCACTTGGTAGGCAAGCACCCTAACCACTGAGCTAAATCCCCAGACCCTCTAGTCACGTTTTAAAGTTATAAATCATCATGATGATGTAAGAAATCTGAGTGTGATCAGTGAATAGCACACAGGTGACATCTCTACTAGGCATTCAAAATTGAAGGAACTATCATTTCACTTCTTTTTTGGGGGACCTGAAATCTATTATGTGAGTAAAATCTTTTCCAGGAGTTAAGTCTTTGGAGAAGTGCATGCCCCACACACATCTGTTTCCTTCTTTCTGCGTCACCACGTGACTATGTCCGTTTCTTGAAACAACACTACCCTCCTCCCCCACCATATTGTCTTCCCTCCTGTGCACTTTATAGCTTATTAGATAAGATTAGTGTTGGAAGTAAAAATAAAACAAAACTGAAAAGCATAAATTAACTACTATAAAATGACTTTCAGAGGAGATGAATGGGAATCTATTATTTGAAAAATGTTACTAGATAATAACAGTGTGTGCTGTCTTCTTTTACCCCGGGAAGCGTGCATAGCATGTTAAGCACTTTCAGATAAAATTTTATGATTTCATGTTAATATTTGTGACCAGTCATCTCTGTAGCAGAAAAATGATCCATCTTCGAGTCTTGGATGTGTCTGGACCCCTCCACAAATGGAAACGCTTTTCAGATTTTAAACAGTACTGCCTGGAAATGTGATATGAGCTACACGTGCAAGCCGCAAATGGGGTTTTACATTTCCTAGTAGCTACATTAAAAAAGAACAAATAGATATAGGAAATCAATTTTAATATGTGAACAAATAGATATAGGAAATCAATTTTAATATGTGGCACGATTGAAAAATAAGGAGAATGTTAAAAAATTTATTAGAAGGGACATTGCCATTAATCCTTTTCAAAATAGTCTCCTTTGCTTCACACACATAGATTCCTTCGTTCTTGTCGCTTTGTGAAGAAGTTGTGGGAGCTCTGTGTTTCATTGCACTTCGTGGCTGCCTTCATGTTCTGAATTGATACAAAATGTTTACATTTCGTGCTCATTTTGATTTTGCAGAAGAGTCCAAAATTACCAGATCTGGTGGTTAAGTGCACACCATGTTTTTAATGGGCCCGCCTTTCCACTGGGTGGCGCCCAGCAGCAGCATTCACTGTGTTTTTAATCACTTCTTGTAAAGACAGGAAAGGGGATGTGCAGAGCTGCTTCAGAAAGGGGCAAGCATCATGGGATAAATGTGTCTGAAGTCAGGGAGAGTATTTTGAGGAGGATAATGGCAATGTGCCTTTTACAGTATTTAAAAAGAAAAGGAAACATTCACCATATATTTTGATCACACTACATGTTTTATTTTGATATATAAAAATCTGCTTATGTGAAAAACTATTAAGAATGTATTTTTCTTTTTCTTTCTTTCTTTTTTTTTTAATGGCACTGGGAATTGAACCCAGGGCCTTGGTGTCAAGCTACTATATATTCTGCCCTTTTTTATTTTTTATTTTGAGACAGGGTCTCAGTAAGTTGCCCAGGATTGAACTTGGCATCCTCCTGCCTCAGCCTCCCAGAGTGCTGACATTACAGGTGTGTGCTACCACACTTAATCTTCCCAGGCCCTTTTGGTATTTCTGTTTTTTTTTTTTTCTTTTTCTTTTTTTTTGGTGCTACGGATCGAATGAACTCAGGGCCTTGCACTTGCTAGGCAATCACACTAACCACTGTGCTAAATTCCCAGCCCCTGATTTTTCTTACTTTGAATCAGGGTCTCCCTAAGTTTACCCAGCTTGGTCTTCAACTTAAGATCCTTCTCTCTTAGCCTTCTCAATAGCTCAGGTTACAGATGTGGTCCACCATGCCTGGCCTGGCTTGGTCCTGTTTGTATTTCTTTTTGTGCACTAAGTCTTCTAGATTTGGTGTGTGTGTGTATGTTTTTGTTTTTGCATTGCTGAGCATCAAACCTGGGCCTCATGCGTGCTAAACAAGTGCTGCACTGCTTGGCTTTATCCTGCAGCCACTGGTCCATGTTTTACACTTAAAATATATCTTAATTCAGTCACTAAATTCTAAACAATTAAAACTAGCCATAAAGTTATGTTTAATGAAAAAAACATTTTCGACTGTTTCCATTTAAAAGTAAAGGCAAAGTTGATTAAATGAAAATAATACTTTCCACACTAGCTGCATTTCAGGTGTTCAGTAGTCATGTTGCTAGTGACCACTGTGTGAGCCTGCATGGATATAGAATATTTTCATCATTGTCGAAAGCTTTATTCAGTGTAAGCATTGGTTTAAATCACAGAATATTATACAGATTGTGTTACATTTTTAATATTAAGTCTTAAAGAGTCTTGGGATAAAACGATCTCGTGAAGTTGGATTTCTGATTATTAAGTTAACTGGTATTTATACTTTCATAATTAGTTATTAGAGAGCTGGTGTCCCCTCACTGTTTAATATTCTATTAACTTTATTAAGTGACCCCAGATTAGTAACTAGCAAAGATTGGCTTTGAAGATGATGAATTTCTATGTGAATTCCAAAATGAATGCTTTATTTTTTCCGCTACCAAGGTTACCGTTTCAGACTTGATAGGATACAACACAACACTTGAGGTACCCATATCAGTCTTACATAAAAAGACATTTTGGTATAAGTTATAAAGAGAGAAAAGTTGTGAGAACAGAAATAGTAGCAGGGGTTTAAGATTAACTTTCAATCTAATGAAACTAATACTAATGAAAGTTTTCTTTTCCAGAGGTGAAACACCACTGCAGCCATCATCTCTCAAACAGGGGAAATATGATGTGATATGCAGGATAAGATAAAATACGAGGCCACAGGGGCTGGGGATTTATCTCAGTGGTTAGAGTGACTGCCTAGCAAACTCAAAGCCCTGAGTTCGATCTCCGGCACCAAAAAAAAAAAAAAAAAAAAAAATGAGGCCATGGGCACAAGTAAATTAATACTATTTCATTCTTTGTTAAGGGACTTCAAGTTCACTGAGCGCTTCCCGTAGCAGCTCTGGCTCCTTAGCGAGCTTCGTTGCTTCAAACAGGAAAGGATAAAGCGGGGAGCTTTTAAGCTTTGGGAAACAGCCCTGACCTAGAAGAGGATGATTTGCATCTGCTACCAAGATCTGTGAAATAACAATTTTTGACCAGATTTCTGCTTTGGTGCCACCATCCGCATGACATACACGTGCCTTGGTCTGTGAATTTCAGACCTTGTGTCTCTGGGAGACAGAAAAAAAGGTCATTTTTGAGATGTCTTTTTCATTTAGTAGCTTCTGTTGTCTGAAGGAGTTTTCTGGATTGGATGAACTGTGTTGCCCGCTTACCCTAGAACTGTGGTCCGATCTCAAGAAAACCCGATCGCGCGCCAGTCTGGGCCTCCCTCCAGCCTTAGGCAATGCTGAGGCGCAGTTTTGATTTTGAGTCTGGTTATTGCAGAGTGTGTACCTGGGCAACAGATGGTGGAAGCTTATTACTTCCTGCCTCTCGACTGAATTTTGACAACCTTGAAGATCTTTATCTTCCTACCACAGCATCAGTGAAATGTGTGTACTCAGCGGTAGGCATTTTAAAAAAACCTTAAATTTCACTCAGGACTGTACAGCAGACTCCTGATCCCAAAAGGGGCTTCCTCACCTTCTCCTTTATGTTTTCCTTTTACTTCAACTACCATTTATTTGCCAGAAACTTGAATTACAGTATACACCTTCCACACAATATCAGTGAAGTACTGTAGCTATACTTGTCCCTGTTTTGTAGGTGAGGAAAGGGACACTGAAAAGCAAAAGAACATTTCTAAAGTTATGCGGCCAGGGAACTGGCAGAGCGGAGGTTCGATTGCAGGGCTGTTTCGCTGCAGGACTCGGGGCAGGATGTGGCAGAATCAGGGTGCTCACCTTGGCGAGTGGCGCTGAGGGCACGGTGATCTGACTGCCACATCTCACTGGTTGGCAGTGATGCTGGTACTTGTCACGCAGGCCCACTTTCTTCTGCTGTGGTTAGTTGTATCGAGTCACCACGGTTGGGTGCCGATGACCCGGGACCTGATGGGGTACTGATGGTGCTTGTCTCCTCTCGCTGCAGGTGGCTGTGTTACTGCAACGTGCCTCAGTTCTGTGACAGTCTACCTCGGTATGAGACCACACAGGTGTTTGGCAGAACGTTGCTCCGCTCAGTCTTCACTGTAATGAGGCGACAGCTCCTGGAACAGGCAAGACAGGAAAAAGACAAACTGCCTCTTGAGAAACGAACTCTAATACTCACCCATTTCCCAAAGTAAGGGAGAGTTTTTGCTGGTCTGTGTTTGCACCCCAGGATTTGAGGTTTCTTGTTTCTTCTCTCTGTCTTTTGTTTGTTTTAAGATAGTCTTGCTAGGTAGTTCAGGCTGCCCTTGAACTCACTGTGTAGCTCAGGCTAGCTTTGAACTGGGGGCGGTCCTCCTGCCTCAGCCTCCCAGGTGCTAAGATTACAGGCATGCGCCACCATGCCTGGCCTCCGGATTTGAGGTTTCAGGATACACGCCAAAACCTGTAAATAACAGAATCAGGGATGGTAGAAAGCATCCCGGGGAGGAGGGAGAAAGGTCCCTCAGCTACCTCGGTGAATCCTCTTGGTTGTTTTTCAGTCCTGTTTATTCCCGTAGTTCATGTCACTGCATTCACTGCTTCCTTAGCCCCTTACCCCCGTTGTCTCTGAGTCCTGTACAGTGGGCCAGCACTTTGTTTTCTCTGTTCAGCTGCCAGGAAACTGAAGGGGGATGGGAGAGAACACAGTGGTGCGGTTTCCGTCCACTCAGGTGGTGCAAAAAACCTCAGCTAGCTTTTGTTTTTTCCATCTGGAGTCTCCCAGCCTCTGTAAGCATTGGTAAACCACCCTGCCTCAGCCTCCTCTGCCCCTTGGTCTGTGGAGACTAGACAGCAAGACAGAGCTGGCCCGCGGCAGGGGCTTCTTCAACATGGCCTTTGTCTTTCTGTGCTCAGTGTCTTGGAGAGCGGACCTGCTGTCCTGTGCCTTGCCTCTTGCCCACCAGAGAGCCAAAGCATTGTGTCATCT
>PVJO010011523.1:0-51479 GCA_004026905.1 Hystrix cristata | reverse complement strand
TCAAAAAGACTTTGGATGTAATACAGTGACAGGATTGTTGGTTCAAAGTTGTCTTTGGTCTTGTAGCATTTTAAGAACTTAATTATAAAAGATCAAAATTGTTCCCACACAGTGCATGGGTCTTAAAGTTTCTACTGAGAAGGACAAAAGTTCCTTTGTGCTCATATTTTAATAATGGTAGCAAAACACAGCTGGCTAGGAAGTATGCCGGCAGCCCCTTACCTGAGGCAGATGCCCCTTTCCACACCTACTCATGGCAGCCACCACCTGCACCCCTCACTGCCCATTCTCTCTACAGAGAGGATGAGAGAGAACCAGAGCTGTGCTGAGGGGCCTCCTCCTCCTGCTTTTGGTCCATCCGGCCCCACCCAATGGGATGGTGGCACCCACATTCAGGAAGGTCCTCCTGCAATAGTCTATTGTTTCACAAGCCACTTATCTCTGGAAACACCCTCATAGATACACCCAGAAGTGTGCTTTACTAATTGGATAGATGTTTCTCAGTTCAATACAGTGGGCAGTTAAGATTGACCACCACAAGTACCAAGTGAATCCTACCTAGCTAGTATAATGTTAACATTACTCTTCTGCTTCCACAAGTAGGGGAAATGAGCCTGGGAGATAAAGTCATTGGCTTAGATCATGTAGCTGCTATTGAGAGGACCAAAACTCAAATTTAAGTGGTTTGCCTCAAAAGGCCTTGACCCTTATCTCTTACACAAACTCTGCCCTGCTCCTTCAGGCCTGGGGAGTCACCATCTTCAAACAGAAGCAGGGATATGATAAAAGTCCCACTCCAAAATGAGGAGAATAATATGCCACTGTTTGCCTGTACTGATGAGTCAGAGGTAATGTGGGAGACACTAGGTATGATGGCATTTTGATAGAAAGAGCTACATGGTTTAAAAAAGGAATCACGAATCGTCTCCTTTTTCTCCTCTGAAAAGGCTCCAATTACCCAAGTTCCAAGTGGTCCTCTTCCCAAATTCTTGAAGGATCAAACTGTGGGTTCCATCCAGCATGGATGTCAGCTTAGTTTATCTTAAGTCATGGCTGGTTTGCTAATATGTAGAAATTGTCCTATTGATTTTATTTTATTTTTTTATTTTTTATTTTTTTTAGTGCTGAGAATTGAACTTGGGGCCTTGCGCTTGCTAAGCAAGCACTTTAACCACTGAACTAAATCCCCAGCCCCTGGCCTATTGATTTTAAGAGAAGCAACTATCATGCAGCTGCTCAGAAAGGAAGCCCCTACCAAGAACGGTGAGGTTAAGAGGAAAGTTCTGTATATTTCCTTTGTTACTGTTCTTTCTTTGATTACTTGTTTGACTTATAGTATTGGCATACAAGAGTTTTTATTTATTTACTTATTTTATGCTAACATATTTACTTATGCTAACATTTATTGAAGGCTTACTATGGGTTCTCATTTTTTATTTTTGCTTTTATTGGTGCATACAAATTATACAGAATAATGGATTTCATTGTGATATTTTTAAATATGCATATAAATATTTGATCATATCCTCCCCACCATTACCTCCTCTTACCTTCCCCTTCCACCTCCCCTGATCTTCTTCCTCTTTTCTAAGAGTTTTCGCCTTTTTTCAGGTTTTACGCACTTCTCCAATGAGTTGAGGATGCATAGCAAAATGGCAGGTTGGCCAGGGACAGTCCACATCTGGGCACCCTGCAATCTGCAGACCACTCGGGCTGAGCAGTTAGGATATCCAGATTCAGGCCCACCTCAGCAACAGACCATCAGCCTGACCTTAGTAGTAACCCTGAGCTTTGGATTCCCTACTCACCGGACAAGAAAATGGGTAAAGTGATAAATAAGATGGTTTCCAGCTTGAAAATAAAACAATCGAAAGCAATGCCAACCTTCCCACATTGCTGATAGGCATGTACTGCACACTGGTACAGCCCCTATGGAGGATAATTTTGCAATATCTATCAAAGTTTAAAATGATCAGAGATCCCAGAACTAGGAAATTATGCTGAGGATAAGCTTGCACAGTGAAGTGACGTTCATATAAGGTTATTCGCTGTGGTATTATTTGTGGTGGCAAAAGACTGGAAACAATTCAAATGCCTGTCCACCAGACCCAGTTACATAAATGATGGTACATACAACCAATGGAATACCCTACAGCTACTGGAACAAGGAAACTCTACTGTATGTCTGCAAGATATATTAAGTGAAAAAAAAGTAAAACTCACATGACTTTGTGTAATATGGTATAATTTATGTTAGAAAAAGAAGATAACGGAATGAGAATTTGATTAATCTATACACATTCTACCTCTGGAAAGATACACAAGGAAATAACACCATTGGTAACCTCCAGGGAAGAGAACTGTTTGACTGGATAAGGAATGTAATGAAGAATTTTCAATGTAGATTCTTTTGTGTCTTTTGATTTTGAACCACATAAATATATTACCTCAAAAAAAGGAATAAATATAATTTTTTTAACTGCTACCAGCCAAGGGTTGAATATCAATCAAGAAAACTCCCAAAAGGATATTCTGAAGATTCTAAAGAATTACAAGTATCTCCTTCCTGGAACCCAGCCCCCAAAGCCTTCTCACGAACAAAATCTCTTTCTTCTGCCTTCTCAATACATCTTTTACTACTTGCCTTCCTCTCATCCCCTTGTTTTTTAGAACTTCTATGTCTTAAGTGTAATCCTCAGATTGTTTAACATTTTCTTTTCAATTCTGAAGAAATGGTTATGGGCATAACACAAAGGATCCTTGGAAAGGAGCAGAAGAACTAGGTTCTAGCAGAAGACAGGGCTGTAATTTCCATGCAGCTGTTGGACAAGCCCCTTGTCCTCTTAGTGTTTCAGTTTGTCCGCCAGTTCAAAAAGACTTATGGGTTAAGTGATGTGTCAGGTCCCCTCTCTCCTAGCTTTATCTTTCTAAGGTTCTAAGAATCTTTTGGAATAGAGAAAAGCAAAGCCTCACCCTGAAAGGGAATTTTGACCTTGACACATACTTGTTCACTCTATGAACAAACTATCATATGCCAATATTCTGGATGGACTAATGAACGTCCAGAGGGGGCAGAGCCCCGAGTCAAATCAATACACATAATGTGTAACAGGTACTGTATTAGAAGATTGAAACACAGCTCTAAACAGAACACAATCCTGCCTTGATACAGACCGGCATTCCCTGGAAGAATAAGACAAAGGTGATTACACTCTCCTAAGTCCTATGAGTAGGGCTTCCACATCTGGCCATGACTGAGTGGCATCAGATTTGACTTCAGTTAAAACAGTGCAAAAAATAAAAGCTGTTTTCTCAGCACGGGGTTTTGATCACTGATAGAAAGGAAGTGCATAGATGAGATTTACATTTGTCTTGGCTTTCTGCCTGGGGGAATTTTCTAGATACAGCATAGGGAGGTAGAGTCAAGAACAACATGGACGTCTTGCTATACTGAGAAAGCAGAATTAGAGTTTCTGGGATGTTTAAGTGGCTGGAATTTATAAGGCACGGTACCAGAGGGCACATGTGAGGATTCTCTGCCAGTCATTGCATGATGGCTGGCCTGCATATACTCAAGGGAAAACTATTTGACCTAAGAGAAAATAGTTGATACAGAACTCAGAGCGGAACAGAAGTACCAAAAGTTGTACTGTACTTGGCAAAACTGGACTCCTGGCTCAGATTCAGGGAGATCCCACTTGAGAACTCAGAAAGAACAAGTCACAATATTGAGTGCCTCATCCTCAACTAAGGACCATACATTAAGATGGCTGACAAAACCAAAACAGATCCATTCTAACGAAGAATAAAAATCCTGACAGTTTCAGGAGGATAGGCCAAGGAATTTAACTTCCTGCCAGGATAAAACTCAATATTCTTTAAAGAAAATTGATGTAATTCAGTCTATCTACAGCATATTATCCACAGTTTCCTTGTGAAAAAAAGAAGAGGTTAAAAATAATAAACAAAAATGTAGTACAGTGAACAGGACCCCCCACTAAGATGATTCAGATGTTAGAATCTGCAGACGAGAATGGTAAAATAACTATTATAATGAAGGATTTAAAGGAAATGTAGATATAATAGAAGAACAAATAGAGAATCGTGTACGATAAATGGAAAAGAAAAGAGCAAGGAAGGAAAGAAGGAGGCAAGGAAGAAGGAAGGAAGGAAGGAAGGAAGGAAGGAAGGAAGGAAGGAAGGAAGGAAGCAAAAATTCTATAAATAAAAAGCACCACACTTGAAGTTTGCTCTAGGATTAATAGCAGTTCAGCACAGCAGGCAAAAATGTCACTGAACATAAAAAAAGAATCAGCAGAAATGAACCAAGCATAGCAGCATGGAAGTGTTGAAAAAGAAATTCAACCCATAGACAGTGTCAAGTGGTCTAACATGCATATTTGGCATGTCAGAGAGATAACTCAAGAAAAAGGGCAAAAAGAGTATTTGAAGAAATAATGTCACAAAAGGTGAAACACAAACATAAAACAACAAAAACTTTAAAACAGCACTGAGAAGTCAATTATGGTGGTATATGCCTACAATCTCAGCTACTCAGAAGGCTGAAGCAAGAGTATCGCCTGAGGTCAGGGGTTCGAGAGCAGCCTAGGTGACAAAACAAGACCCCATCTCACAAAACAAAATCAAAAACAAAAACTAAATGAATTGAGAGAAATACCACATTCCTAGATCAGAGGATTCAGTTTCATCGTGTAGTTAAGTTATCCTAAAATTGCTGTAAGACTTAAAGCAAATTTCAGTCAAAAATTCTAAAAGTCTTTTTAAAAGAAATTAATATATTGCTAGTAAAATGTGTATGGAATGCAACTGACCTAAAATAATCAAAACAAACGCAATAAAAGAGCACATGCACAGAGCCAGGGAATTCTATACTTTTTACACTGCATTAAAAATTTAAAGTCTGTTTTTAAAAATATGTGTACAATACTATGCATGCAACGGGACTTGCTCTCTGGTACCTCTGTCATTTCCATAAGAAAAATCTACACCGCTACACTAGGTAAATGCCCTTTCCACAGCAGAAATCTGAGCTGGCCAGACCTGTCGTTTGAACAGAGCTGTTCTATGGAAGCCACCCTTGATCAGCTGACTCCTAGCTAACCCCCAGACACGTGAGCTAATAAATAGCTGCTATTTTTTAATGTAGAGTTGTAGGACTCATGTTGATTTCAAGCCTTATGAAAATCTATAGTAAGCAAAACAATGAGCTATCAAAAATCACACACAAATACATCAACACCAAACACAAGGAATGTAAAAATGAACCTAAACATTTATAGACACTTGACCCATTACAAATGCTCATCTCTAATGAACTGGAGAAAGATGATATTTGTAATAATGGTCCAGGCTTAGTTGATATCCATTAGACAAAAAAACACCTTGACCTCCATATAATACCTTATTCAAAAATCACTTTTTAAATGATTACATGTGAAATGTAGAATAATACAGCTTCTAAAAGACAGCATAAGTCAGTAATTTTTGTTCAGTGGAAACTAAGTCTTTCTTAAATGTGATAAAAGCAAATAAATGTGAAAATTGATAAATTGACATTATTAAATTAATACTTATTAACAGACACAATTAAATGAAAAGGCAAGCTACAGAAAAAGAGATATTTATAACACATATACTAGACAAAAACTCATATCCAGTAACTATAAAGACTCCTACAAATCACTAATATACAACTCAATTAGAAACAAAAAATAAAAGACTTAAAATCACTTCACAAAATACAGTATCCAACTTGCCAAAAATGTTTGTGTGCGTGGATGCGCACGTGTGCACGTTTGCATGTGTATGTGTGTTAAGGTGTTCAGCTCACTAGTGATCAGGAAATTGCAAGTAAAACCCACAATGAGCTATGACCACCACAAGTGCCATAATGGTTAACATTAAAACATTGTCAACACTATTGAATAAAAAAAAAAAAAAACTGTTTGGCAGTATCTAACTCCAAGAATAACTCCACTCCTTGTTACGTGCCTCAAGAAATGGAATCCAATGCCACTGAAAAAATAAAACACACGTACAAAATACTCACACAGTATCAGGGTTTATTAGGGCTAAAACAGAAAACAATTCAGAAGTCTGTAAGCAATAAATATATATACATTTTGGTATATTCATACTATATGAGAATAAAATAATGAACTATTGTTCTATGCAACATGGATGACACTCACAAATATAATCTGAAATGGAAGAAATAAGAGAAAGGGTATGTATTTATGATTCTATTTACATAAAATGAAAAATCAGAAAGAACTACTGTAGTAGTCCCAGAATCTTTGTAAAGATGAATTAATGATTTTGAGGGGATATGAGGAAGGTTCTTGAAGTCCTGGTTATGGTCTCTATGTTGACTGACATGTTGTTTATATTAGCACATTCAGCTATGATTTGTGTCCTTTTCTATATTTATATTATACTCCATAATGAAAGTTTACACTCCTCTCCCCAAACAGGCATTGTAATAACCAGCTGAGAGCAGATGAGAGTCAATGCAGCGACCTAGTGATGATAGGAAAGAGACCTAGTCAAGAAATATGAGGATAAATTGGTAGGTCCATTTAATTGGCTAGATGTGGGTATGGGGTAGGGGAGGATTAAAAGAAAGGTAGAAACATAAAATGAATTGTAGGATTCTTTCCAGCTTCAGAGGTAAAATAAATGGTGGAGCCATTAATGGAGATCAAAACTTCAGGAAGGACACGTCGAGCTTGAGGTGCCTGTGGCAATACCCAGGAATATTGCTGGCACTAATTAATTGGGAGTTCAGGGGAATTGTCCGAGCAAGAGATACAGGTGTGGGAGTTGTCAGCATCCTTGGTCATAATTAAAATAATGAGACTGGATAGGATCATTCACAGGAAGAACATGGAGTGTGAGGGGGTATGGGACCCCACACTCTGGGGAACATGACATTTAAGAGAAACTGCCAGGAAGAGGAGACCATAACCAGGACAGACAAGTTTCAACTGTAGAAATAGGAAAGAAACCAAGAGACATCAGTTATGGGAGCCCAGTCCTGAAGGGATACAAAGAAGTGTGCCAAACGAAGCTAGTCCTCTCAAAAAGCTTGGAAGGCAGAGTCAGCTCTGTAGCTGTGGTCTTTGAGCAACTTATTTCTCTTCTCTGAGCCTCAGTTTCTTCAGTTCTACAGTAAGAAATATGTCATATCTATGTCTAAAAGTATTGAGAGAAATAAATAAGGTATACAAAGTATTTAGCAAATAGTGAGTGGTCATTACTTACAGTCACAAGGATCCTTCCATGTATAAATCAAGCAAGGTGTTCTTCTTCAGGATCAGAGGCATAGTGACAAGTTCCAGGCTAGTCAGAAAGAGCCAGCAGATGAAAGTCACTGACTACTCCAGAGAGGAGCCATGGGGAAGAATCTATGAGCACAGGTAGATGGACGCTCTGCTAGGTAAGAAGAGATGGAGAGAGAGACACCTCTGATGAAGCAGAGGTGGGGGCTGCAATGAATAGGGTCATTCCTACAAAGACCTCCACCAGGAACTTACATGCATGTGGACAGAGCATTTTAGGTGTGGAACAGTCGGTGCAGGTATTAGAGACATGGCAGGAAATAACAAGCTTTGTTTGTTTTCATTGTTCCCATTTGAAAACACATACCAAATGTCTATCAGGTGATTACGGGAATAAGAAATCATTTTTAACCTTCAGGAGACAGCACTCTTCTAGGGCGCTGAGTAAGGAAGAAAGGAAGAGTTAATATATATCAAAAATTTCCCATGTACCAAACTGTGAACTTACATTCATGATAGATATGTGATATCACATTTGTCTCTCATCATGACTAAAAGGCAAAACTCACACTTCTCATTTTATATATTGAATACTAAGGCTTGTAAAGCTAAGCGATTAGCCCAAGGTCACATGGTTGTGTTAGAGTTGTAGTGGGAGAAGAGATTTGCAGATAAGCAAGTAATTACAGAGCATACAGTGAGATGGGTGTCACAGACATACACACAGCTGTGGGAATCACAGAGGGTTCAATGAAGAAACTGATACATGAATTAAGTTTTGAAATAAGCCTTTCCCAGAAGAAACTGTCAAGTGCAAGAAGATGTTGACCAAGGCTCCAATGTCAGAACATATGTACCCACAGCTTACTCCTCACAGATAGAAGTATCCATGGGTCTTATTTGCTTTCCCATTATCAAAATGTGGCTTCATCTTAAACAAGCACAATTCACTCTTATGACCAAAGATACACTGAATTTTCTCCAGGCTTTCCTGACTACCCAGAATTGTCCTTCTGCACTGTCAAATTCCCAGAACACACACTTAGCAGCTGTTTTCAAGGCATTTTGTCAAAATTGCATGTCATATAGGCACAGAATGATTTGTCAGAGGCATTTTTACATCTGGCTGACTCCAATCAAATCATCTAGAGATTAGGTTAAAAAAACTTACAAATTTTATCAGTTTTAATTAGTTAGAACAATTTTGATGGCCAATTGCATATCTCTCTCCCCACCCCTCAGATACTCAACACAAAGTTTCAGAAATAATAAGGAACAGATGGAAGGAATAAATTTAAGACTCTGATTTTTCAGTAAAAATGATCATGAAAAGATTTCAATTATTTTGATATTTTTTCCCATTTAGAAGCAAACTTCTCTCCACATAAGAGGATATCTTCATAACACCCAGCCTAACTTAAAAAAAAAAAACTCCTTTAATCTAATTTTTACCAAAATGAAATAGTCCTCCTAATTCAACTTTGACCAAGAGTACTTAGTACTTAGAGGGTGCTCAAATGTGCCTGTCAATAGGACAAGAACAGCTGTGAATGGTTTGACTTGGTGTCTGAGGAGCCTGCAAACATCTGCTGCAGTTGACTAAGGAATTAGGCACAGCTGGATTTGGATGAGTGTTGCGTAGATTTGACTTCATAGTGCTTAAGTTTCTATCCACACTACTTAAGGATGGTGAGAATAGCAGGTCTTACAGCTAGTATGGTTGGTGCAGAATGCTCAGTTCTGCAGATGGAGCTGAGCACATATCCCTGGGTGCCGTGGTCTTGGTGTGTCCCCCAAAGCTTTATGTGTTAGAAGCTTGGTGCCCAATGTAGCAGTATCAAGAAGTGGTAGAACCTTGAAGACAAGCATTCAACCCACATGCAGTCCTAGACAGGTAGTAATATGGCCTCGCAAATTTCAAATATTGTGATGTGATTTTCAACAATACTTTCCATGACTTGAATGCGCAGTGGTGTATGCTGCTGAAGGGAGCACAAATGTGCAGGGGTCTAGTGGGAACTGTGCAGGTGACAGGGACATTCTGTGTAGGGGACAGCACAGTGCGGTGTCAACTACTCCCCCTGCATCCACCACACACACAATCAAGTGAACGGAAATCCACATATATTAAATGTTACATGCGCTTGTGAGACTTGGCAAGTAAAATGCAGTGATTACCAATAATAGTATTTCAAGCTTCCTATTGGTGTGCGTGGCTATGAAAACAGGCATTTATTGTTGTTATGCAAACATATTTTATTAATTAATTATAGGCTGTCCAAGACAAATCCTTTTCACTCAGTGTGTCCCAGGCAAGCCAAAAGATTAGACACCTATACTTTAAGAGGAAGGCAGGTAGGTCACTGGGGGTACTGCCCTCAGAAGGAATTAATACTGGTCTCAGAGAGTGAGTTGGTTCTCTCGAGAATGGTTTTAAATTTTAAAAAGCAAGATTAGCCCTTTCCTGTGCCCTGGAGGAAAATGTATTCAAGTCATGAAACATAGTGCTAAAAATCACATCATAATAATGTGTTACAATTGTGAGCCCAGATTACTACCTGTCCAGGGCTGCACATGGGCTGGACATCTGTCTTAAATGCGTCTGTCCCGCTATGTGATCTCCCTTCTGCATGTGTTCCCACCATGATGTCAGCCACCGTGAGGCCCCAATCTGAGCCAAACAGAAACCCGCACTTTGCCGTTGATTCTCCAGAGCCCTGAACTTTGATTTCCTCGTCCATAATTCTTATTAAGAAAAAAAACCACTAAAAACCAACGAGAAAGAGACAAACTACTCTGATTTTCAGTGCATCCCAAACATTTCAAATGAGTGGAGTGGTTCTAGTCACCACTCTGGCTCCTTCTCATGTCTCACAGGAACCTCTTCCACCCACAGGCATTTGAACACAGTGAATGATGCAGCTCCCCTGTCACAGAGCAGAGACGAGCACCAGGCACCAAGAGAGTGTCAGTCATTGTTTGAGAATAGAGCAAAGACCATCTCCCTCGGCAGACACTGTCTCGTTGTTCACAAACCTTTGTCCTGTCTTCTTTGAGACACGGATGCTGGTATTCTCGGACCATCCTGCAGATGGTACAGCTGTGCAGCTGAATACAAGCAAATGAAAAGCGGTAACAAACACACCCACTTTCAGGCTTGGTCCACCAAAACAAAAACAAAGCAACGATAATGACCAAAAACAAACTCGTCCCCTCGAACATCTGACATAGAAGAGCACGGTGAAAATGGCTGGCGAAGACAGAAACAGCCTGGGTACCTGAGTCACCACGCGGAGGAGAGCCATCTATGAGGTCAACCTCTCACCTGTTTGAAACATTGGACATTTCTGGATTTGTTACATAGCTACCTTAAGTCAGGGGGTTTCCAACTTGGGTGTGCATCAGAATTGCCCGGAAGGGTCCTGAAAGCAGATTCCTGGGCCCCTATAAACTTTCTGATTCAGTAGATCAATGGTGGGTAGTCACAAACTTGACTTCCTAATAAATGGACAATAAAGTTGGTATGGCTGGGCCTGGAACCACTTTGAAAATCACCGTCTTCCAAACATGCATACAACTCCTTGCCAGCAGACCTGGTCTTGGGTAACCCTCATGAACTTAGGGAGCTAGAGAGGCCTCCCTGGTGTCCAGCACTGTGCTCACCCAGGTCAGAGTCTGCACAGTGTCCTTGATGCTCAGAACTAAAGCCCTGTCTGCATGGGAAGGCACTTTGTTTCACTTATTTAAGTGACTTTCTGTGACTTTCAAAGTGTTTTCAGAAGTGTGTATACACGCATTTATTTATTCACCCCAAAACATTCATGAAATACCTACTGTGTACTCTGCCCCTGGGGAGACAATGATAAGCAAAGTGATAAAATTCCTGCCTTTACTAAACTCATGTTTAATCCAATCATCTGAGTGTAATATTACCACTGAGATAAATTGTATGCAGGAGTATCACATGGAAGTGAAATTACATTTAGCATCAATGGCATATTGGGGCTAATTTATCTTTTTGGCCCCTAATCCAGTCTTAATTCTGCCCAAGTACCTGGAGATGCAAGCCTGTTCCCTACTCTCCCAGCCCCTTTGCCTTCTGGTCCCCACTGGAAGTCAATTCAGGAAAGGCCACAGTAGGAGAGAGCATGAGTGAGGACATTTATCTCTGAGTTCCCTCACCATTTCCTTCCCCCAAGCTCCACTGGCCTTGGCTCCACCACCGCACACAGTCCTGGGAAGAACAGATTCCTCTATTGCTTGCCCCTGGCTGCCTGCTCATTCTTTGCTGCTTTCCTCAATTCTTTCCATATCTCTGCCAATAATCTCTTTATTTTAATTCTCACAAGAAACAAACATGTTGTATGGGAACACACAGGGAGCCGTGAAATTGTACAAGGCAGGGGTTGTCATCTAGGCAAGGAGAAAGGTGTCCCTGAGAAAATAAAGTCTTAGTTGAGATTGGAGGAATGATCACGAGGCAACCACAAATTTGCACAATGGGTATTAAATGCCTCTATTTTCTATATAAGAAATGTGAAGTTCAGAGATGGGAGGTTAGTCAAAATTGTACAAATCTGGCCTCATCTGTGTATGCAAAGCAGGACACTGCTGTCTGAATTGGGCACACTTACTACTTTGGTATTGCTGCTGTAACAACTTACTGCAGATTAAGCACCTAAGAAAATGGATTGTTCAATAGTTCTGGAAGTGAGTCGTTCTAAAATCACGGTGTTGACCAGGCTGTATTCCTTCTAGAGACTCTAGGCAAGAATCTATTCCCTTGATTTTTTTCAGATTCTAGAAAGCCACCCTCATTCATTGGTTTGTGTCTCCTTCCTCCAAATTCAAGCCACTGGAAGAGCACTTTCCAATTTCTCTTTCTCATTCTCCAATGTCACATGTCCTTCTATGATTCCGACGCCTCTGCTTCTCTTAGACCCCTGCAATTATGATGGGTCCAGACAATTTGATATAATCTCCCCAACTCGAAATATCTAATAACATCCACAAAGTTCCTTTTGCCATGTAAGATAATATGTCCAACAATTCTAGGGATTAAGATGTAGGTATCTTTGGAGGATCATTCTTCTGTCAACCACAGGGGCCTAAGGCCTTGGAGTGGCTGGAAACTTGCCCAACATACACACCGAATCTAACTGCTAAGGTGTTAGCAGCAGTAACATCGCCAGCACTGAGCAGCACGTGAAAGCAGATTTCAAGGTCAGATGGACACTTGGACAAAAAGAGACGATCTGACCAACTGGCAGCTCTGTGTCCCCGAGCAAGACACAACCTTTCTACTCTCCATTTTATTCCCTCCACCGAGGGAGCTGTTATGAGCTGGTGTCACAAGCCTACGGTAGGACTCCTCACTCTGCGTCCACCTCTCTTATAAGCCATCCCTGTCTTCCAACCTCAAGACACACATGTGCAACTCAGGTTCCAGCCCTCGGTGGCTGCCATCCATCATGCTGCAAGGACTGATGAGCTGTTATTAACGGGACTTTTCCAAGAGGAGGAGGGGTCTGTGGGACAATAGCAGAGCTCCAGAACGTCACCTGTCCCCCTATGAATCTGAAACAGACACAGATCTTTAAAGAACTGGGCAAAGGAGAAATGCAATGAGTAAACATCAGTGCCACTTTTAAAACAGCATTTTCTGAGGCTTCACCCTTTGCCTGTAAATACTCTGAGATGTCTAACCATCTCTGCTCATGACTCCTACCTTTTCAACATTTTTAAAGGACTGCTCCACTGCTGACAGGACACAATAAAGCCTCTTTTGTCTAGAACCTTGGAAGACCTCATGCTTGTCTTCTGATTGCCCTCCCAGCTTTGCCCTGCAAGCCCTACATTACAGCCTCAGACGAACAAACAAACAAAAGGCCCAAACCTCAAGAAAACAAAAAACCAGCTTTCCCCAAATCCTCCTTGATAGTAAAATGGGTCATTGTAAGGACTATGTAAGATTCTAGTAGGTACTCTTCCAGAACCTTGCCAGGGCGTAATAACCAGGGGAGATTACATTAACAGCAGCACTTCCAACGCACGCCAAGTGTTCCTTTGCTTCATCATACCATTTAATACTGACACTTGTCATCCTGCTCAGAAGACTATGGGACAAGGAAGGGTAAGAATGTTGTTCCACTTGTCTCAGGTGGGGATCTCTGAGTGCCTGAAGCATCCTACAGGAGGTTGGAGGGACAATGAGTCATCTGAAGACAACTGGTATACCAGCTAATGCTTAATTTCAGTAGGAAGTTTCTTCGGGGGTCTCTAGGGCCCATTATTTGCACTGATCCACATGGGCCTTCCTGCTACCACACTGCAATCTCAATGATTGGTCTTACTAACAACAAATTTGTCCTTATTATTTCTACATTTAAAAACCTCCAGTTGTCCCCAGGATCAGCCTAATGTCTTTATCCTGGTCAAATCAGACCTTCCTGATCTGGTTCCCCCAGGCTGTGTGTGCAGCCAACCTCGAACTGTGTGCTAGACAGCATCAGCTTTTGTGCTATCTTCCAAGCACCACTGTGCCTTTACCTACATTGTGTCTCCATCCAGAAGCGCTCCTCATTCTCAAAACCCACAATCATCTTTCCAGACTGGCTCAGAATGAACCTTTCCATGAAGCCCTGCTACACCCTGGCAAAGAACTATTCACTGCTGGTTATTTCGCTCTTACTGTGATTAACAGCTGCAAATATCTTTATCAAGCATCAATATTTGGGCAGGCTGTATGTGGGACAGCTGTCATATTTTATCGCTAACCCACTGCTTTCAAATTTTAACCCACATCAAGCTGCCCTAGGAGCGAGGAGGGAGGGGAGGATATGGGGATGCAAAAAGAATCAAGATGTGTTATGTACATTATCAAAACCCTGTGATGAATATAATCCTTACGCAGAGCAAAAATGTACGATAAAAGTTTTTAAAGAGTTTTTAAATCTTACAGACTTTAACAACAGATCTCAGAACCCCACCGCAGATTCTAACTCAACAGGTCCGAGTGGGGCCAGAGAATTTATAGTCTAACAAACTTCAGATGCTCCTAGTCCACGACCACACTTTGAGTGGTACTGTCATATCTGTGGCTAAAATTACATTACTACTTTACACAGGAGGAGAAATTAGGGGACTTGCTACAGATTAAACTATTTAGTGATGGAGTCAAATTTTGAACCACAGTCTCTGGAGCCTCAGCCTGAACTCTATGATTCAATAACAGCACCGACAGCCTCCAGCATTTACTAATAGTTCATCCTGCACCTGGCATCCCCCTGAGCACCACTGACACATTATCTCATTTAATCATTAGATTCTTCGGAGGTGAAATCTGTCATTCCTTCGCTCTAACTGATGAAGAAATGGGTGGAGAAAGGGTCACTTATCGCAGGTCACAGTCAGTACAAGGTCAGATGAGGAATGACTGAAGGGCCAAAGAGAGCACGCCCATGTATTAACAACCACCGCTTTCTAAATGCCACATTGTTCACCATTCTTTGCAAGTCTTAGTTTACACACAGGTGCCCCCAGCCAGACGGTGAGCACCTTTGAGATCAAGGAAATTGTCTCATTTAACTTTGCATCCCAGCCACTGGCAAAATGCAGGCAATTAGCAGGTGTACAAATGTGTCTGATAAACGAATTGAATAAATATGTAAAACTGAAGGAATGAATAAAGTATGTGAAAACAACCAAAGTCTTAACCACTTGACAAGGAGATTGGCCTTCTCTACACTGGATCTGCAGAGCAATCAAGTTTGTCTTCAGATAAAAATAAACACATAAACATAACAACAATAGCAATAAAAAACACTTTGTCTCCAGAAGATTTGGGTTGGCATTCAAAGGCGGCTCTGGAGCCAGGCAAAAGACTGCAGGTTTGGCAAAACGAGGCTCCCTCCCTGAACTAAAAATGCTTCTCTTGTTTCCTTTTTAACTAATTTCTCTCCTTTCTGAGCCTAGCAGGGGGGTCAGTCTAGTGGATGCTATTCAAACTAACAGCTGCAGAGGGGAAAAAAAAGAAAAACAGAAAAGAACTTTTCTGTTGCTTGTAATCAAGGGTAAAAATAAGAGGCACAATGAAAATTAAGGAAAATAAACAGTGATCAAGGCTTTTCTTTTCCATTTGCCTGCGGAGTCCTGCTGTGTGGCCAACAACGGGGGAAGGACAGGCTTGGGAAGTGGGATTCCACGTCAGCTTCTACTGCACGCAAGGACAGAAAGACACCCACAATGAGCCAATTAAAGGACTGGGGAGACAATCTCACAGCCCCCTTCTCCCACACAAGCTGAGGCTGTGGCCGAATAAGGAGAGGGCTGGGGAGGAGGACGGTGCAGCAGAGGAGAGGCCTAACAAGGAGTGAATGCTGCTTGGGCCTTGTCCAGGAGATGAGGGATTGCACTGAGACGTAGCCTTTGAGGTACTGATTCATCATGTACTGGACTAGAAGTCCTGCAAAGAAATCATGCACCTCATGACTTCACAATGACTATCAACTTAGTGCTACACTCAGGGCTGGATTCCAGCATTTGGGTTCTACACTGAGATTTAGCCTGGACCACGCTTGGCCATGCTGATCTGACTATAGCTTTGGACAAAGACAACAAGGACAATAACTCCCCCGTGCTGTGGGCCTGTATGCAATACACAGCCCCTTCAAAGAGCCACAAGGTAGGTAAACTTATCCCAATTTTACAGTCAAGGAGGCTCAACTGATAAAAATATAACACCAAGGACACAAAATCTGTGTCTGTTCCCTCAGTGTTGACAAAGAAAAAATCTAATTTACTCAGCATCATTCATCTAGAAAGTAGAACATGGATCCTCATTCGGGTCTGATCTGGAGCTCACACCATCTACCACCACACTGGGGTGCTCTAACAAATGGTACAAGTCCAGTTTCCAGACTCACTGATGAGTATTCAACCACCAAAAGGGAAGAATCATGGCAGAGCAGGTAAGTGCACTGAGAAACTGCCTTCAGACAGCTGACAGGTCAGAGGCAACAGAGGCAGACAGAACTAAGGGACCAGCAGCCAGTGAAGGGGTTAGGAGCCAGCAGAATGAATAGGGGTAAACTGGAGCCCATATAGTCAAAGGGACCTTCTCAGCTTCACCCCAGAGAGTTGAGTGAGTGAGAACAGAGAAGTATAATTGAGGAACAGGGGAGTTCAGGGTGAGGAAGGACCTTGGAGTCAAAACCTGAGAAGGTAGGAAATTCCCGAAGAACCATGGGCATTCAATTCCAACTGACCTCAAAGTAGATGGTGAGTATTCTGCTGGCACATTCCCCTCTCCCCTGGCTGCTGGGATGGTCTACTATTGGTTGCTCAAGTCTCATTTTTCCTCGGGAACCACCTCACCCAAGTCATGGTTTCCTTGTTGGAGCCGAGGGGAGCTGGCCAATGACTGACTGGTTGATACAAAGATCTGATCCTCTCACCTCAGTTTGGGACAAAGCTGAAGGGCTATTCCTGCTCTGGGGTTCTCCCACAGCACTGCCCGAGCCTTCGGTTGTAACTGTATCATGAGTCAGCTTTCTCGTCTGTCCAGATCTGATTTCTTCCCTCCCCTGCAGGTAGGTGGGTCTCCACAGAACTTCCCCAAATATACCTTCTACACCCAACTTTCTGTTGCAGATTTTGTTTCCAGAGATTCCAATCTAAGATGCTGCCTCTGCCTCAGCACTTT
This sequence comes from Hystrix cristata, assembly GCA_004026905.1. Classification (NCBI taxonomy): domain Eukaryota; kingdom Metazoa; phylum Chordata; class Mammalia; order Rodentia; family Hystricidae; genus Hystrix; species Hystrix cristata. Next base: position 34,475 of record PVJO010011523.1, on the reverse strand, counting down.
CCACAATTTCCTTCAAAGAACTTTCTGGAGAGAAAACACAGAAAATTCATGGGGAGGAGGGGAAGGGCGAACAGGTGAAGCAAACACCTTCACCTGGCCTGTAAGGACAGGATCCCAGCCCATGAATCTATGATCTCCCTGCATGGTTTCCACACTGGTTCTGGCACCAGCAGTCCAGCACACTCTAATTGCCCAAATCTTATTTGAGTCTTCACTGGGGCTGTCACTTCATCCAATTAACTAGAGGTTATAGAAGGATCCACTTGTCATTACAGCAATTCCTCCTGTGTTAAATGCTTCCAGAATCTTAACTACTAAGCAAGCATGATCAGAAAGGATGGCTCTGGTGAAGACGGTACTATTTCTTTATCACAGAGACAAACATGGGCAGGCCCCCAAGCCTGACATGCACTACCTATGTACAGCAGCTACATAAATTAGGCAGGCCTAAGTAAGTCAGGACAGAGATGGGGACGGAAACAGAACACAGACAACGTGCATAACCAGGCCCAGCACTGCACGCGTGGGCTGGGAACCCACATTATTTGGCAGCATGGTGAGCAGAAGTGTTCAGCAGCTGAGGTAGATGTGAATTTAGTGCCAAGCTCTTTCCTTACCTGGTGTTAGAAGTTCCACCAGGCCCCTTCTTCCCCCTTTCTAAGGGCTGATCTGACCCTCACCTCTCTCTCCAACCTCCATTCCCATCACTCCATTCACTCCAGCCGTACTGGGCACCTCCAATTCCTCAACATGCTCTGTGCATTCCTACTTTCAGGGTTGCCTGCTCACTGATTCCTTTCTGGAAGGGTCTTCCTACTCTCTAAATGGCTGACATCTTTTCACCCTCTGGGCCTTTGATCAAATGTCACTTCTTCCAAGAAGCCTCTTTTGTCCACTCACCAAAATGAGTCTCCTCACTTCTTGTCACTGTTTTGTTTCAAAAAAGCCCTGTAACAATTTGTAATATTATGTTGGCCTATTAAGTCTTTCAAAGTTCATCTCCCCCCATAGAATGGTGCTTTCCAATACAGTAGTTAGAACCACATGTGGCATATAAAAGCAACATTTAATTAAAATTAAATAAAATTGAAAATAAGCTCCTTGCTCGTGAGAGCCGCATTTCAAGAGCTGTATAGACACGGCTATCACACACCACAGATCCAGAACATTTCCATCATGGCAGAAAGAGCTTTTGCAAGGTGCTAGTCTACAATACTTCCTTTGGCCAATCCTTCTATCCCTGGGTACTTACAGTAGTGCTTGAGCATATAGTAGCCACTCAGTAAATTTTTGAGAATACAGATAACAAGCAAACAATAAATACTTTAAATAGAGATATGTTTGGAAGAGAGAATGTTCCTATCTGCTTAGAAAGTTCAAGAAGCTTTCATAGCATGGCATCTAAATGGATATATTGAAGGAGGCTGTGAGAGGAAGGTGAAGGGGCACACAGCAGAGAGAAGGACCAAAAAAAAGCCACCGAAGGATGATGCATCATGCTGTTTAATGTTTAGAGATTAGGCAAGTTTCTTCTGTTGCAGAGTTGAGATTAGAACTCAAGTCTCCTCTCATTCAAAATCTAATGCCTGGAGGTCTGTGGCAGAAATATTTGCCTCAGGCTGTAGAATTTAAACGTGTGCTGGTAACATATATCTTCAAAAAGAAAGAAAAATATACTCATTTCCAGAACTTGAGGTGAAAAAGAAACGTTCACATTTCAATGAACAGGAAAAGATCCCTGTATTGTCCTGGCCTGCATCCTCCTGGCTACTCTGCCTTAGACAAATGTTAGCGTAACAGGTTACACAGAACATCAAGTACTAAAGTTGGTACAGATGAACAGGACAGCTGATCTCTGGAGAAGGTTTCTGGGCATGAGGATACAATGACAGTCTGACACGGAAGAGAAAGTGCCGATTCATACTCTGGCACACACCCGCCTTCAAGGAACTCTGTCCCCAGATACAAGTTTAATCATCTGACCCTCACAGGATGCATGCGTGCTGACGCCCCAGTGCAAACAGGGCAACTCGGCCTCAGGAGGCCAAGAAGAGGCTGGATTGCAAGGGGAGGACTGAGCAAATCCTTGCCCCTTTAGGGGACAAGAGTTCACTCTCTTCTGAAAGACTTGTTCAGTTATACAGGCAAACAGATAAGAACACGACACAGGCAGGAATTCCCACTGCAAGCTTGGCCCTTTGCTTCGCCTTGTGAAGATGAATTGAAAAAGAAACAAAAGACTGGGAACATGGAGCTGGTAGAAGCCCAAGAAGCCACTGCACAATCCACAACCTCCATCACCTCTCTTGCTGGTGCCCTTCTCAACGCAAGCCCTCGGCCTTTTGCTGGGAAGAGGCAGGTCAGGCTGGAGCTGGCTAGGGAGCTCATTAGCACCTCGCCAGAGCCAAGGGCTGCCTGCTTTCTAGGAGGCATTTTGAACTCTTAGTTCGGTTGCTTCCTTGAAATCAATACAATGCTTTCACAGCGCTCTATCCCCTGGCCTCACAGCCCTTGGAGGCTACAGGCTTCTAAGAAGAACCTTTTGAGGTTATCAACACACACATCTTTGCTTCACAGGAAACAGAATTCCATCTTTTGCATCTTGATCTTCTGAACTCTTACCACAGGGGAGTCCAGAGCCAGGGAAAGCCGACTGGGAACCAGACCCTGAAGCCAGGTCCCCTACGCAGTCATAGGTCCACAGGAATGCTCTGTCTCAAATGTACTTGGTTAATGATTCCCTTGCTGCCAAGTGGGTTTGTTTAGCACCTTTGCATGTGTCTACAACTTAGTTCCAGACACAGCCTGGTAGCCCCAAGCTTCTGGAAGACCATCACTACAGCCGAGGCCTATATGCTGGGTCTGCAGTCCTTGTGAACCTCCGCAATGGTAAGTCCTGATAAGTGCTGTTGACTCCATTTTGGCAGATGCAGCCTTCCAGAGGAGTCAGTTCCTCTATGTAAAGTGAAAGAGTGTAAAGAGCCAGTCTTTTGCCTTCCAAACACCCATGTGAAACCAAGAGGTATAGTTCTTTCTTGCCTCCAGTGTCTCCAATAGCATCATCCTTAACGTTCCAAGCCCAACAAAATCATGCTATTCTTCAAGGCCCAAGAAGAGCTGACGTTGTTGGCTATCCAGACTTAGAATTACTGAAGTCAGCATCTGGCAGGATTCTAGGAGAGGATTTACCAGAACCATACGCTTAAAATGGTGTATTAATATACCTACCTGAGTGTTATGGTTTGTGTCTAGATGTCCCCTCAAAGCCTCATGTGGTAAGAGATAGCTGGATCTAGAGTGTGCAGTTACTAAATTAATCCACTGATCAGTTTGGCGTGGTTCTGCCTGGATCAAGGATGTGAAACTAAATTTAAGGGTGGGAGTGCTACCCGCCCTAAGGACAGGTAGCCTAGATAAAAGACACAGGAAGAAGCTAATTAGCTGCTTGTTTGCATTGCTTATTTGCATACATTCCTTGGATTCCTCACTGTACTGTACTTTGCTGCCGGTCGGCTGCCGGTCTGCCCTGCCGGTCCGCCCTGCCTCTGCCATGCTGCCCTGCCTCGGACCCAGCGGACTATAGACTGAAACCTCTGCAGACTGTGAGCTAATAAACCTTTCTTCCCCTAACTTTGGGTGTCGGGTATTCTGTCCCAACAACGAGAGAAAAGTAACTAAAACACTGAGGAAATTTATTAAAGAGTTACCTGAGATCAACCACCTAAAGCAGCACTATATTAGTCAGCTTTTGCACAATAACAAATAATTCCAGATCTCAATGATGTACACAGACCTTTGTTTCTTGCTCTTAGGTCTGTGGATCAGCTGTGGTTTGGACAGGCATGGCTCTAGGTTGAGTTCAAATATGTTCCATCTGTTCCTTTGCCCAGAAACAAGGCTGAAGGAGCAACCGCTGTTGGGGGCAGATTTTTCTAAAGATGGACAGCAGGCAAGAGAGGAAACAAAAGTACATGATACTTCTTGAAACTGTTTCCAGGTACTGGCCCACTGTTCCTTCTGCCCCTGCTAAGGCATAGAGCCAAGCTCAAAGTCAATGGGGCATTGTCAAAATTCAACAGGTGGTGAACTCTGCCCCTAAAGTGAAGTCGAACTTTGCAGAACAACAACACAATCTTTCACAAGTACTCAGTGAGAACCAGGCAGAGAGTACTCATTCAACAAATGTCAGGTATGAACAACACTAGGAGCAAGACTAGAATAGCATTTGCTGAGGATTCTGTGGAGCTCAGAAAAAGCTGGGGCAGGCGAGGCACAGTTTGGAAAGCTAGAGAGAGGCCTGGCAAGCTCAATCGCTCCCGTTGGTTCAAGGCTGACTCTAAGAACTGATGGAGACAGTGGTGCCTGGAGAAGAAGAAAAGGCTTGTCCTTCAGCCAGGTCAGGTCACACCCCAGCTGTCCTTGTGTCCTTGGGACCTGTAGGAACAGGAGGAGGCAGCACCCCATGGAAAAGTGACTTGGTGGCAGGGCCAGGACTTGGCCGCGGGCCCTCTGACCTCTAGTCCCAGATAAATCCCCACTCTACCCTCAGCAGGAGGGAGAACGTTTTGAGATTGAGTTGATTCTTTTCTACATATTTTGTTTAAAAAAAAAAACCTCTCAATGTTTATTTTTTTCTTTTAGACTGAAGCTCAACTCCAAAAATAGACAGTCTTTTTCAGTAGCCCCATCATTAGCACTTGCTACAAACACTACGTCCCCCACACGTGGAGCTACAAGCATACCACTTGAAAAGAGCAATTGGAACAGAAATCTCCTGAGAATCTGCCACAGTCATGGCAGTAGTTCCTGGTGCCCACGGTCTCCCAAGGGCATGGCTGGGCTCCAGGCCTTCACCGGAGCAGCCAAGACCTGGGGATGGGGGTGGATGTCGTTGGCTGCTAGCAACCTGACATCTGCTGCCCTGTGAGCCTCAGCATGTCCTGCCTAGAGAGGCACTTGTGGTCACTCATCTCAGCAGCCCCACCTTTGTGTACCCTTCCGCAGGTCATCCTACCTCTCTCAGTCTGTTTCCTTCCCTAGAAAGTGAAAACTACAACTATTGTGGTTTACTTGGGGGCATCCTCATCATTTCATACACATTAAAGAGCTATTTGATTTCATGAGACCAGTCACCTGTCAACAGAGTTCCTTTTACGTGCAGTCATTTTAAAAATAAAGAAGTGCATCAGACACAGTTCTTGGCTTTCAAAGAGATTGTAATCTAACAAGGACTTTTTCCAGGTAGGTAAAGATTTGGGAACACTTAGTGTAGTTTATGAAATCCTCCCCGAAGAGGAAATGCTTGCACTGAACTATGAAAGGGTTGACAAAGTAGGAAAGAATATTCCAGAGAAAAGAGGTAGACAGTGCAAAGGCACAGAGGTAGCCCATAATTCTTTTGGATAGTTTCCAGCCTGGGGAGAAGCGGAATGGTCTGGAGGAAAAAAAGACTGTGCGGGCCTTCACCAGTCTCCATGAAGAGGGGTAAGTACTTGAGAACTATCCTGCATCTCTACAACAAATGCCTGCTGAATCCTCCAACATTCCAAGCACAAACGGCACAGGATGAGCAAGCACAGACCCCGGGCCTGTTCTGTTGGGGCCCATAACTAATGAACTTGGCATATTTGCTACACTGCGTGCAGTTTAGAGAGGTCACCTCTGATGGCAAGTGTGCGCAAGGCAGAATCAGAAGGCTAAGAAGCAAGCACGAGGACAAGTCATGTAGCAGTGAGGTGACTAAAACTATCTGGCATGCTTGAGAAAGGGGACCCATGAAAAAGCCACATGACAACTGTGACTGCAGAGTCCCAGGGTCCAATTCACAGACAGGCCCCTTCTGTGAACAAGGGGGCCAGTGCAGGGGGTGAGGCAGGCTCCACCTGACAGAAGGATGCAGAAGGGATCTGAAGAAGAGGGGACAAGCCCTGACATGGAGGGAGGGAAGTAAAGAACCAGTCCCGCTTCCCACCCACAGCCTCATCACAGTCTTGTCCACCAGCACTTCCCAGGTGGGTCTGTGGCCGCTATACATACCTGCAAAGACATGCACCTAATGCACCCACACGCCCTCTAAGAGAAGGTGCCCGAGTTCTGCAGAAGTGAAGACAAACGAAAACAACTCGGAAAGAGTTGGAAGGGAGGTCCAAAATCTATAAAATACATGTAGGTGTTGTGGATTGAATTGTGCCCCCCAGGAAGACACGTTTGAGTTCTGACCCCCACCTAGTACCTGTGAATATGGCCTTATTTGTAAATAGTCCCTGCAGATATCATCAAGCTAAGATGAAGTCCTGCTGGATGTAGAAGGGGCAAATCCAATTACTACTATCATTACAAGAAGCTTGTTTGGACACAGAAACACACACAGACACACACACACACACACACGCACGCACACACGTGCGCATGTGAAGGCTATGTGGTGACAGAAACAGATTAGTGATGTGTCCTTAAGCTAGGGGGAGTACCGAGGACTGCCAGTGACACCAGCTCCACACCCAGGCAGCCCAGAGAGGCAGATCTAGGAGCCTCTCAGAGAGGCAGGAGGCAGACTGTCCCTCAGAACTGCCAGAAGAAACTAACTCTGTAGGCCCTTCGATTCTGCACTTCAGGCCTCCAGATCGTGAAAGAATAAATTCCTGCTGTTTTAAGGCACCCAGAGTGCGGAACTTGTCATGGCAGCCCTAGGAAACTACTGTTAATACCAGATCGAATGTGCACCACTGTCACCCTTAGGATTGGCAAGTTGAAGCAACATTCAGAAGTACCAGACCCAACCCTGCAGGGCAGGCCCAGGAGGTAGCTGTCGTCCTGAGGAGCCCTGAGGGTGGAGAGCCACCAGCTCTTTGTTTGGGTCATGTCTCACTTAACCCTCATGACCGGCCCAAGAGATTAGCCTCACCATGCTCACCTTATAGATACAACAACAGGCTTTCCACACCATGGCAGCATGTCCCAGTCACAGGTGGAGAGTGGCAGAGCTGGCACCCAAATAGAAGACATCCTGTGGCTTTTGTGCCACAGAATTATATGCAGACAGCTCCTGTCCATAAAGCACACACTATTTGGAGCTAAGAGCCACATTCTTGGCATTCTCTAAAATTATCTCACTCATTAACTCATCTCCCTCTGTTCTCTTCCACTAAAACAAGTATTTCAAGGCCGGAAAAGCCTTCTTCTTTATGGCTCTGGAAGATTCCAGGAATGTAACAGGTGTTTCATAAATCTTTGTCTCATGGATCGATCAAAAAATAGGGGCATCTGGAGGCTGAGGCAATACCACCCAAGGCATGTATTTCTACACTGGCTTCACACAGTGGCCAGCAGTACTAATTACTCGCCGTCTTTGATCACAGAGCCCTTGCAGGAAGACGCTAAGGCAGACCCCAGCCCTGCACCACAGGACATAGTCGGGAGGACCCACACCAACAACTCCATGGTAGGGGATGTGACTGGCACACCAGCGGCTTCATTCATCGACAATGAAACAGGAAAGCCTGTGAGCAGGAGCCACGGAGGAGAGAGAACAGGGTGGGAGAGGCGAGGAGGAGGAAGGAGGAGCAGGAGCTGTGTTCTTCGGGGAAAGACAGCAGTACCAGAGAAACTGACGGGCATGGTTGTGGTGAACAGTGAGCCGTTATCTGTTTGTGACCTTTGATCACATCAGAAGGTAGTAAGAGAGAGGGAAGGGACAGAGCTGGGCAGATACTGACAAGAGGAGAAAGGATGCTGGGGCCTGGGAGAGAGGAAGATAAGGAAGAGAGGTGCAATCTTCATGGTTAATCTTGATATGTTGACTTCACTGGGCTAAGAAATGCCTAGCAGATTAGTACAGCACGGTCCTCACGCACCCAGGCAGGCCGCAGAGGCAGGGCCTTAGAGACTCCACACGGTCCCCTCCCCATTCCTCTCTGGCGCTGTTCTCCTGCTCTGCTTCCTGGCTGCTAAGAACTGAGCAGCTTTGCTTCGCTCCTCCATGCCCTTCCTGTGTGATGTTTCTGCCTTGGAGCCAGCAGATCACAGACTGAAAACATGATTAACCTTTCCTCCTTTAAATTCTGGGTGTCGGGTGCTGTGTTCAGCAATGCGAAAGCAGATTAATGCAGATGATGAGGCACAGAAGGAGAAGTCAAAAAAGACCAAGAGGCAGACATAGGTACACAGCTCAGTTCTGAGCAGATTCAGTTCAAAAGTGGCCTTCCGTCAGAGAGAAATCCCTCGTAGCAGAAATTTAAAGTATAACACCCATACTGTTATTTAAGGCTGAAACCGGGGGCCACAAACTGCAGACCACCACCTGCCCATCAGACTTCACTCTTCATGTGGTCAAATTCCTTCCTTCTAGCAGTGAGGATCATACGCCGGGGGACTCCACCTATCCCATCCCATTCTATCCTCCCAGAATCTTTTTGAGGGGAAAGGTTCCTGTACCCTCTTCTCTTCGTGCTCTGGACCCAAAACTGGTCCCATGACTCTGACTGTGCGCCTCCACACGCTACTAGGCAGAATGACTGGGCCAGTTTTAGACACTCAACCCAGGCAGGGACGGGCAGAACCCTTTGATGGTACTGACATTCAGACATGGAGAAGAGTAAACTCTTTTACTCTTGAATTTATGAAACTAGAACATGCGGATCCAGAGCTTTCAGCCCCTCACTTGGTCCCAACTTCCCCATGAGTATGTCAGTGAGGAGCAACAGCACAGGACATAGAGACAGAACACTAGGTTCACATCTGAGCCTTGGGACGGCTCTGCACAAGGCTGCTCCATGTCTAGACATCCCCGAGACTCCTGCCCACCACCTCCTCCCTCCAGGACTCTATCCAATTAGATCTGTGCTGCTGCCCTCACACTGAAGGTACCTCCCTTTCTCCATCCACATTCCCAAAGCAGCCCCTGCTATGTCCTCTTGGGGCCACGCTGATGGTCACACAGCATTGGCAGGACAAGAGCAGTGCAGGCAGACCTGTCCAGACCCAGGTAGGTGTTGAGGACTGAGGCAAGGATGGGTGGACACAGAGAGTGAGATGAGGCCCTGCTTCTGAGATGTACAGAAGAGGCAGGGAGGAGCCGAGCATCAGCCAGAGGGAATTAATCCAGAACCGGTGAGTAAGAACTGCCAAATGGGACTGGCAAAAAGGAGCCGTGTGTGCAAACAGCCCCAGGGCAAGTGGGCTGCCAGACTGCTCTACCACAGTGCCTCCAAGGAAGACGAGAGGAGGAGGAGCTGGATATCATGCCATTTACACTCCTGTGCTAAAAACTCATCTATTCGCCCTAAATCCTCAAAAGTCTGCTACAAAGAACTTGAGTATGTGTGTGTATGTATGTGTATGTATCAGAGAAAAGATGAAGAAAATATAAGGGAAGGAAGCTGAGCTCCAAATTCAGATGCTACAGAGCAGACAGAAGTTGTAAGGAATGAAAGGAAATTGAGATAAAAAGTCAACGGGAACAAGAAAACCCAACGAAGTTAGACAAAGAATTTGTAAAAAGGTAAGAGAAAAATTCTGCACCAGCCTCTGAGGTCAGGGTAACTTCTGATGACATGCCAGTGGCGGAGAACTTGGGGGTTGAGAGGTCGAGAGACCTGCTCTCGGGCACAGCCCCAGGACACCTGGCAGAGGCCCTCTTTGTAAAGGTGATTGCTATTAGTGTACCACTGAGCTATCTTCTGTGACCTCCAGAAATAGCAGGCCACCCACTGCTGACATCAGGGACCAGAAGTCATTCAGGAGTCCCACAGTCATGGCTGTGTAAGGGAGGACAGGAAAGACGAGAGCTTGTGGGGTGGGACAGAAGGGGTAGGGCACAAAACTATTGGAAATATATCAAGACATGGAAGGAGGGGACCTGCCATTTCCTTCATCTCTGCTGATCACAGAAGTGAAGAAATAAAGTCAATGGCGTCTGGGGCTCAGCAGATACCAGCAAAGATATCTGGGAGTCACCTTGGTCTCTAGGCCCGCAAGCTTGGCTAGTTACTTAATGGACTACATTAGCTCAGCTGAGGGGTAGCGAAGGATAAAAGGAGGCAGTCAGCTCACAGAGGTGAGTCCCAAAATAGAAGTCACAGAGCTGAGTACAGAGGCACCTGTGGCAGCAATGTCCAGAGAGAAAGGCAGCCCTCTAAGGAGCCAGCCCTGGGCCTCGAGCAGTAGAACTGGCTCGCTCCCCTCACTGTGAGTCCAACACAGCACCCACGTTTCTGATCGCTGCTGGGTTCCCACAAGAGGCCAAGTGGGGACAATGGCACCCAGATGCTACAGGTGTCTGTCTACTCCATGGGAGGCCAGAAAGAGGTTTCCCAGCCCGCAAAGCAAGAAAGGTCAGAAGAGGGCCAGAGCCACCCCAAGGTACTGAGGTGACTGGGTAAAGCGTGTGGTCATTCAGGGAGCTGGGTTTCTACCCAGAGATTCTGCCTGCCTGCACACGTGGTCTCCAATGTCACAACAGGACAGGGAAAGAGAGAGGTTTGCACACGAGAGGCCTTTCACAGGCCTGGCTAGGAAAAGGCTTATGTCACGGTGGCCCACAATCCTCTGGCCTCATCTGGATCCAGAGGGCAGAGAAATCTACCTTCCTGCCTACCCGAAAGGAAAAATAAACAGCAGAGATAACAAAGAATGCTCTCACAAGAGTCTTTGAACTTCCCCAGCTAGTGAGAAGTAGGCTTCACACACAGTGATTCCCATTCATTTCACTGAGCTTCAGAAAATGTGAAGCAAGCAACATCATTCTGCCCTTTTTACAGATGGAGAAATTAAGCTTCAGTCATTTGCAGAGTTTAATTCAACAGCCAAAAGAGGACAAAGCCAGACGTCAAACACAGCCCTGCTTGCTTCTAAAGTACAGCTTCTCTGCCTCCCTACAGGAACATGTTCAGTTGCTTGGAAGACATGGCCAATCACAGGCCTGACTCGCAGAGGCTCAGCAGCTCCTCGCTCATGTGTGTGAGAGATCAGAAGCCCAAACTACAGAGCACCTTTTGCTGCTGATTAACTCAATCAGGAGGCCCTCCCTCACTGAGAACAGATGATCAGTCGCTCTGCCAGTAACTGCATGCTCCCTGCCACTAGGCTGCATTCCGACAGAAAGGAAAAGATTCCATTTACTGCGTTGAAAGTGAGTCCCATGTGCCCCCGGGTACACATAGAAAGCAACAGGCATGCTATTCTGATTAATGATGAAAATCTGGTACAAGCACATTTCATTTTAAGAGGAGACCAAACTGTAGTCTCCTTTCTACCAGCTCTGGGAAAGCATGAAAAAGGAGGAGAATCACATGCATTAGGAGGGGAAAAAAAAAAAAAAAGAACCTTTAAAGAAGCCAAAAAAAATCTACCTGCCCAGGTGGTGGGAAAAAGAGATTTTATACTTTGCTTGCATCCCCAATGAGGCAAAGCTGTGCCATTTGTTTCTCTTACTATTTTAGGAAGTCATTCTATTGTTAAGAAAAGGAATTAAGGGAACCACACCTGACTAATGCATTCTCTCTTTTGACAGAGAAGTAGAGGCCTTTAGCAATGGTCATTCAAGCCTAAGTAAGAGCAGAATAGAGGCCCACGGGGCAGAAGGAACACATGTCAGGCAGGGCACTTGTGTGTGGACTTTTCAAACAAAGCAGCACCAGTACAAGAAATCTGCTTGATCATACTGAGGGCCATCCGTGCCACCCCACTCACTGAGATCTGCTTTAAGGCATCTGCCTCATGCTAACTGCTCCAGTTTTGTCTTTCACTCTGTTTAAATGTGTTGACATGATCTCTTCATGAGGATCATTTCCAAACGACTGGCAGCGCCTCAAAGGACAAAGTGCTTTATTCCTCTTCCTCTCCCCGCTGCACACCCAGTTGCAGTCTCGGGGCTCGCCCACAGGTGATTGGGCTTGGGCTGAAGAGGCAGTGTGCTGGCTGAGTCTGGCACGAGGGCAGCTCCACGACCAGCTGGGCTGACTTGGACTGTGCACCCGGACGCCTTACCTCATGCACCAAGTCTGACCTGAAAGGGAGATGACCAGTTCTCGGCATCCTAGTGCGAGACTCACTCTCTTGGCCACGCCAGCCAGGCTCCACCTGAGCTCCCATGGTTCCTGGCTGCACGGGTCACAGCTAAGGTCATTCCCAGCCCCTTTCCATAACATATACTCACAGCATCTCCCTTGTGTGTTCTAGAATTTGTAGACTCTACATTAATCAATAGCTGTTGAGACTTTTCTTAATTTTTAAAAGAAAAGAAACTTTTCTTAATTTTTAAAAAAACTCAGTGCCCCTACCAAATAATTGTCCAGCCTCAGGTCGTATAGAACTTGGACCTTTGATCTCAGTCTCAATGGAAGAGGGAAGAAGCATCATCTTATTCATTTACATGTAGACTAGGATATTCAGGTTGAACAGATAAGCCTGGGGAAGTGGCTAATGCCTTTTCTACATCCAATTTGTATTAACTAGGATAATATCTGCTATAACAAATAAACCCCAAGCATTGTAGCTTAACACAACAATAATTTATTATTATTTAAATAACAGGCCTGCTTAGCAGTTTTCCTCCACAAGGTGATTCATAGACCCACATTATTCCATATTTTGACTCCTCTGAGCTTGAAGCTGTCTGTTTCCAGCCAGACAAAAAAGAAAGAGAAAATGGGGTAAATGATGACCCACTTTTCAAACTCCTTGATCCTGAAAGAATATGCAGAACTTGTGCTCATGTCCTTTGACTGGAACTAATCACAGTGCCCAAGCTAGAATGAGGCAAGCTGGGAAACGTAGCCCTTGGTTACAAGGGTCAGTCCACACAATTTGGTGGGCATTTAGCCAGCTCTGTCAGTCTGAGACTTAGTGGGAGTTTCTCAGAAACTTCAGCACTGGAGAGTTAGCCAGCACTTTTCTTACTACGTTTCAACAGGTAGTTACCGGAAAAACGGAACAGAAGAGACCCCCAACTCATAAGTAAACAAGTAGTCAAATGTCAGTTTTCTAGCAGGGAGACGTGGACTTGGATAAGCTGAATCACTTCTTCATAGCCACATAAACATTTCCACCTTCTTTCTCCTGCATCTCATAACCCACCTGTCCTGAAGTCCACAGGGCTGCCCTGAACACCAGAGCATCAGCGATAAAGTAGGGGAGGGGTCTGGACCAAGCCTTTTCAATCTCACCACAATTGCCCTTTAGAGCTGAATTGTTCTTTACTGCAGGAGGCTGTGCTATGTATTATAAGATATTTAGGACCATCTCCGAGCCCTACTTATAATATATGACAGAGTCTTTCCTCCCAGTTACGACAACCCAAACTGTCACCAGGCAGGACATCCTCCAAAGGGGTGGAAGAATCACTCAGTTCAGAACCCTGGCTGAGGCAAAGGCTGCAACTTTTAGAGGTGAATTAGGCTGCAGGTAGAGGACAGAGAGAATAGCCAAAGCTGGAAGCAATATTCCACATAATTCTGCCACAGAATAAAACACTATGGAAAATTAGCATTAGGGGCATCAAAAAATAGTCTCCCTCCCAGCAGGAAGAAGACAGACTGGACTACAGGACAGAGACACTGAGTAATAGGGCTTCAGCATCCTCGTATGCAACACAGGACTATAATAAAGATCAACTACGATCTCACACACAGACAGCATAGTGTCTGGCATTCAATAAATGGTCCGCAAACAGCAGCTAACTACAGCCTTTGCAGCGCATTCCACAGCCCCAGATCATTCTTCCATTTGATCACAGGAGGGTAATGTTCCAAGTGAATGAGGATTTAATGCAATTGCCATTTGATTTAATTTCCAAATGCGTTAAAACTGTTAATGCAACACATCAGCATGCAGCTGATGAAGTAGTCAAAATAATTCAGGGAAACCAATACTTGTCAGGTTTTATTTATCCACATTTACGCTTCCTTAAAAAAGCGGGTCTTTGTGCCCATATAGAGCACAATATACATAGATATTTCCCAGTGAGTTTCCCCCACACACATATGTTCAAGTTAAGCTTCTCACTTTTCTCCCATCTGCCATTTCTCTTTTCCCACGAAAAGTTAATGGGGACATTATTGAAGAGCGAGGAAGTCAGAGACTAAGGTGAGGTAGCTGGGAAATGGGGGAAGACAGAAACTGATAGATAAGAACACAGAGAGACAACTCTGTTCACCCAGCACTTCTAGTTCCATGACCCCCCCCAAATCTAGAGGAGCTGACACCCTGACTCCATTGCATAATTAGGGAGACATAAAATGACTCTCCTAATGCACAAAGTTAAGACAGGCCAGATCAGTATCTGAAACCAGTATCTCTGATTTGCAATCTATGTGTTTTTGACAATTACAATTATGGCGAAAATGATGTAATCCACTCATAAAAAATAAAGACAGACAAAAAACGAGAATTTAAGCATTCAGGTATTTTCCTACTGAGAGTAAAGTATGCAGAAAGGATGAGGATGCTACGATTTTTCTGCTCTAAAAGCCAAAGTCAGGCATAAAGCGAGAGGAGGGGAGGAGGTAAACTAAATCAGATGTGAAAATTGTTAAACTTTTAGACACAGGTTGGCGCCCATATAGTCCCATATGCCGACCTCTTGGGAATACAGGTAGGGCTCAGTTGAGGCATAGCTTTCCTTAAAAGGAACTGAAGAGAGTCTAGTTTATTTTAAATGACCATCTTTATGGTTATATGGCAGTCTGCATAAGTAGCATGGCTTGGGCAGATCCACTGAAGCCCAATTACTGCAACCAAAGCAGGCCAAGGGAAGATCCTAGAAGAATACAGGGAATTACGCTCACAGCTTCCACAAGTGTGAAGCAAAGAATGAAGGAAAAATGTAATACTTAAAGGACAAGATCCAGCAGGAGAGAGCTAACAAGGAGAGAGAACTTCCTCAGAGGCAGGAGGAAAGCCAGAAGCTCAAGCAACAATGAGAGGTTATGAAGGCCTGTCCCTCATCAATTCAGATAATAAGCCTACCCATCACCTCAAACACTTACTGCTTCTTTGTGGTAAGAACATTCAAATCTCACACTATACTCCACAAAAAATGTAGTTATGTCAATCAAAATAAAATAGAACTTTAAAAAAACAAAATTTTGAAAAGGAGGGAATGATGAGAGGTCCCTGAGGCAGCTGTGTGCTTGTGAAGGGAAAGGATGAGAACTCTCTGCAGGACACAACAGATGCGGCAGTGTCTCTGTGTGCCAGGTCCTGTCTCAGTGCCATGCACCCAGCAGGAAACACAAGTGACAAATCTTGTCTCTCTGGGAACTTCTATTTCAGGAAAGATGGGTGGTGCACTGCTGGAGTCTGGATCACGAGTGACCCCATGAACGCCCTACAGGGTTTGGTCTCACTCATGGGGAGTGGTAGAACCTTTAGAAGGTGGGGCCTAGTGGGAAGTCCTCTGGTCCCTGGAGGGTGTGCCCTTGAAAAGGATTGTGGGACCTCAATTTTTTCTTCCTCTTTTGCTTCCTGCAAGAGGTGAGCACTTTGCCCCACTGTGTGCTTCCCACCATTGCCATCTGGCACACCCACTGATGCCCAAAGCAACAGGTCTGCCAGATCTGTGCCTGAACTGTGAGGCAAAATAAACTTTTTCTAAATTAATCATTTCAGATATTTGTTACCATGATGGAAAGTTAACACATGCCCAAATAGATGACAATCTCAGGTAGTGAGTGATAAGACCTAGTAAGAAAATCCAAACATACTACATGGTTCTCTTCTCTGAGAAGCTGTCACCAAAGCAGAGAAAACAGTGAACAAAACAAGTGAGCCATATAATCATCTGAAAGAAAAGCATTTCAAGCGAAGAGAAAACAGCAAGTACAAAGGTCTTAAGGTCAAAAATAGCTTGGTATAGTTCAAAGAAGAAGAACCAATGTGGCTATAGACTAAAGTAAGAAGACAAATGTGGGGCTGGGGCCAGGAATCAAAGAGATAGGGCCACATCTAGAGGCTATGGTAAGAAGTTTGGATTTTCTTCTTAATGGGATAAGAATTATCAGACGGTTTGTGCAGGAAATGCCACAATATACTAGTTTTCAAACTATCACTCAGGCTGCTGCCTAAAGAACAGACCTCAATGGATCAAAAATGGAGTAGGAAGGAAGGCGGACTAGTCATCCAACTGAAAAAAGGGGATTCGGCCCCATACACAGTGATCGGCAAACTGTGACCCACAGGCCACATCCAGCCCTCTACTGGTCTGTGTAATTAAATTCTCACACATGGTCATTCTCATTCATTTGCATATTTTCTAGGCCTGCTTTTGCTACAACACCAGAGCCAAGAAGTTTGAACAGAGACCTTAAAGCACACAAAGCTGGAGATACTATCACGCTCTATACAGGAAGTTCACCAACCTCTGGTCCAGGGTGTGGACAGGAAGAGGTGGGGGGTTTTACATAGACTTGGGAGGTTGAGTTATATGCAGGGCAGAGGCCACAGGCTGGCCTGGGCTGTTGAACTGAAGCCTGGTCTCCAACCACTGAGAAATACAGGCCCCCAGGTCCCCTTTGCTCTGAGGACTGGCAGAAGACTAGAGTCCGGGTCTAAGGGAGTCTTTGCGTTGCTCCGGTGGTTCGCCAAGTGCACTGCTCACAGTGGTGCTGGTTTTGGCCTTCCTCCTAGCATGTGCTTTTCCTCTACTGAAGAAGCAGCAGCAAGAAGCCTTGGTCACTCAGAAGGCTGTGCACGCTGCAGGAGCTGATATATCCCGCTTCCATCTCAGCCCTTACTATTTCATTGTGTGCCGGCTTCCGACTGTCATATCAAACCTCATTGGCCACAGACTTTCTCTGAAGCCCCAGGACCCCCTCTCCCCATGTGCAACCAGGAAATGAGCACCTTTAGGAGCAGCCCTCACTCAATGCTGGAGTGACTCGTATATAACTACTCCAATTCCCTCATGCCTCAGGAATTCCATACTGATTCCTAGAACTCCCCAGTAGGACTGACCTCCAGATGTCCACAGTGGCCACTTGCCATGAAATGCCCCCTTTCTTGGACACCCTTTCTTCCCCATCTCATTTCTCTGCATCCCAAGTCTCTTGCACTCAAACTTCTGCTCCTAGTCTGTTTCCAGGGCTCCCAATCCCCGATGCCTTTTATCTTCTCTCCTCTAGCAAATGCAGGCTGTGCCTTTTGCCACAACCATTTGCCTGTGATGGCTTTTCATGGGCACAGGCAGGTCCAGGGAGGAAAGAAGAGCTGGACCCAGAGCTCCAGCCCCACAAGTACAGCACACAGTTAGCTACAGGCAGGGGCTATACTGCAGCCCTCCAAATCCTCCAGCTCCTATTCTGGTACAAAGAATCTCCCAGTGTCCTCCTGCCTACATTTCCAGCCCCAAATATGTCTGCCACTGATGTCTCAAAACCAGTCCAGGTTGCCCCTGCCCATGAGCCTGCCAGGCCACAGGACCCAGCTCAGAGAAGCCCCCACCACCAGACTCTTCCAGACTGTATTAACTCTTCCATCTTCTATTACTTCCTCAGCTCATATCTGATTGCAGGACCTACTATACTGGATTTTGCAAGAAACGGGAGATAAGAGGTCTCGCTCTGCCACTTGTAAGATGGGTGACCTTGGGAAAACTCCACAGCCTCTCTGATTCGCCATGCCCTCATTTATAAAAAGGGGATGGTAACAGGACCTACGTCATAGGGTGAGTGGTAAGCTAGTGCAGCAGGTGCCTGGCATAACTTCAGTGGCCATGTGCCAGAGATTTCCATGTGTCTTCCTGCCAGCCCGCGGGCTTAACCTCGTACCTGGCACCTGGCTGGGCTCAATATGGAACAAGGAAAAATTGGCAGTCTTTGGGCAACATCCCTTAATAACGTGGTAAAAATATGATTGGTAGTTACAGACCTCATTTTATGGGGGCTTACCTTATACTAGAATCTACACATTATTTTGTCTGTTGGAAAGGCCCAATTAGACATATTCATCCTATTATACAGATGAGGGAAGTAAGGCCAGGAGTAAACGCATGCTTTACCTGAAGCCACACAGGCAGCTGAGGACAGGACTGAGACTGAAACTCAGATGTGTTTCATTTCAGGCCATAATCCCTACCCTCGCTCCTATCAAAGTGGCTTAGTTGGAAGTTGTATTTAAATACAAACACCTGATGATCAACACCACTACTGTATTTTTTCTAGGCAATAACCCCATATGGATAAGAGTTCTGAGCCCATCATAGGCCATTAAATGCAGCTGGAGAACTGGTTTAAAAATCACTACTAACAACCAACATACGAATTAGAACATTCTCACCAGGATGTACTGAATCACTTTGGTTGAAGACATTCTTGTCCTACAGTCAAGCTAAAACACTTGAAAATCAAAGACACTTGGAAAAAGGAGAAACAGGGAAAGAATAAGTACCCTTATGAAGACGGGCATGGAACAGGTAAGCTGAGGGGCTGAGCTATCTATTGAGCAAACCTCCATTACACAGTCATCTAACATACACCCAGGTACACTCTCGCAACTCAGTAAACAGCTCTTCAGAATTAAGCAACTGCAATTTGCTTTCATTGCGGTCTGCGTGTCACCCAGAGAATCTGACATCAGCTACTCTCAAACACAGCGGCACCTTCTGAAGCCCCAGTTTCACTATCCCAAGATGGCACACAAGCCACGAGCCAGCCACAGACTCACCTGTGTGGCGGGAGACAGCCCAGCCCGGGCCTCCGCTGCTTGGCTGGATGTGAGCACTTGCCTTGGAAGCCCTCGCAGGGGCCCTGGCTCCAGGGGCCTCGGGCGCTGAGGGTCTCTGTGAGCTTCCTGCTGCAGCACGGCCAGGATTCTGAAAGAATGATGCCGGTGGAGGCCATGGGCCCATGTGGCCAGACGGCCAAGGACAAGCTGGGCCAGCTACTGAGCCTTCCTATCAGTGGCAGACGGAGAAGGCCCCAGAGAACTCTGACCTGCACAGACCCCATGACCCAAATGTTCCCAAGTCCACATTTTCTCCTTCCTTTCCTTACACTCAGCGTATCCCTGTGTGGGGAGAGAACGCAAGGCCCTCCCTCTGCAGCTGCCTTAAATTACTTCTCCGAGACCACGAAGAAGTAATCAAACTGACACCTGCTCCCCTCCACCTACGGAGCCCTCCTCCTTTTCCTTATTAGAAAATTCCACCTTCACAAGCCACTTATTTCTTTTAGCAAACACTTTAGAACATGTATATGAGGCGCTGTTCTGAGAAGTCCTACAACTACTACCAAATTTAATCCCCACAACACCCTCTGACGGAGGCAATCCTACAACCTGTTTTCAGATAAGCCAGATGAGACCCAGAGAGGTTCATGTCTTACTTAAGGTCACAGAACCGGGACAGCACGGAGCCAGGATTTAAGTCCAAGCATCGGGCCGGAGTTGAGAGCCCAGAGTTCTCCCTTGCTGCTGAGCTAGAGCCAAATGGAAGACACCTGTGTGCAGGAAAACTGCGGGGCCTCATTTTCTTTGTGACACTCCCGGGTCAGCCAAAGGCTCCAGACCCCTTGGCCCGCACCATTTGTGTGAAACAGATTTATCAAGAAGAGGAAACGGGGGCCACAGATCCTCCACTAGGACAGCACTTGGTCCTCGAGTATCTTTTGTGCTGTTTCTCAGATTTTCTCCCTTCCCTGGAAAAAGAAAGAATAATATTTTTCCCTTGATTTTTTACAAGTACCTTGGTATTAAAACACTTATCCACACTGACTCAGCAAAGACAAAAAGCTCTTAGGAGGGAAGCAAGTCATTCTTCATGTGCCAGTTTCCCCCAAATGCGCTTGTTCATTGTCTTCCAATGGTCGCTGGGCATGCACACCTGGGTGAGAGGTTTCTCTGCTGCAGGTGTCCCCACCTTTCATTGTCTTGTTTTGCTTGGATACCATCAGCTCTTTAGGAGCAGGTGGATGTGGGTGTGCGTGTGGGTGTGTACGCACAGGCATGTGTGCATAGGGAAAGGTTAATTGTGTTTCTCCAAGAACCTGGAAGGGAGCCAATCTGGTGTGGGGGGCATCGTGAATTAAAACAGCAAGTTATCTATAGACAGGCCTAGGGACACCTATCCGGAGACCTACCTGCCCACCTGCTACCTGCGCCACTTTGGCACTCTTCATTATACGTGATACCAGGTGCCAAGAAGGCCACAATTCCCACAAACCATGTGTAGACGATATACCATTAACCCAGACCCAGACCGGACCTGGACTCTGCCTCTTAGTACTACTCTCTGTTTCTCAACTTGGCTGCGACCATCCTCTAAGCTATAAAATGAGTTGAAATACAACCAATGTGCATAGTTGCAATTAAGATAAAATGAGATAACATATGTGAAGGGATTTCTCTACATTCATGGGACCAAGCTTGTGGCTTATCACCAACTGAATATTAAAATAAGGGGAAAATGGGCACTTAAAAAAGTGATATCCTATGCTAAAAATGTGGATGAATTTCATCTAGGTGAAATAATAAAATGAGACCTGATTACAGACGATGCCAACCCACCTTTGTCCACTCTGAAGGAGCCTCACTAAGCACACCCCTTAACTGGGAGCAGCAAGGTTTCAGGTGGGGGTTCAGAGCAGCAGAGGTCTCCGGGTCACACTGACGGACCTGGTTAGGGCACCAGGGCCAGAGGCAGCACTGGACCCCTCCTTAACTCTGGCTCAGACCGAACAGCCAACACAGGATGAATCACTTCCCAGTGGCCCCCCTCTAAATCTAGGCAGGGATGCTTCAGCACACTCTGTCCCAGTAGACTCTGGACTTGACTTCCCATGTGCCCTGCCCTGCAGATGAATGGTACAGATGAAAAGAATAAGCCAAGTATTTTCTGGTTCCATTTGTCCTTGTGTGAAACCTTCAGAGTGCAGCACCAACTCCGAGACACATTTGCCCTATTGTCTCATCACCAACTTCATATCAGGGACCAGTGCTCTCAAGACCGCAGGGAACTTGAGAGAACACAACAAATTCTCCTCCAGGGCTCCCGGCTCAGAGTGGAAGGTCAGCCACAGAGAGGTATAATGAGCCTTCCAGAGGACAGCTCGGGAAATGACATGTTCACTGAGATCTGAAAGGCCTGCAAAGGCCACTGTGTCACACGAATCAATCTTATAGCACAGCAAGGCAAAAATACGAGCCTAATGTGATCAAAGTGATGCCTTCTCTTATACATTAACGACATTGAAAATAAACAAATTTAAAGATGATATTTTTGTATTAGTTGTTTTGTTCATGCCTGCCTAATTTGTTGATCTTCAGCTTAAGTGTTCATGACATTATGGTGATGAAATGACTCCCTGCTGAGGCCAATAATTCATTTGCTCATCCATTATTCCATCTATTTCTTTAAGGTTGAGCCTTATGATATGACTGACTGCAGATCAAAACAGTCAAACACTAGGAAATCCACATGGCTAACTGCACGCCAAACCCATCCGAGGCACTGTGCTAAGTGGGAGACTTAGGACAAGACAGATGATGTCACCCCTGTCGTAGAGCGTATCTCTTAACAGGGGAGAGAGAGATCACCATGTAAACAAAGAAAGGGAAACTATCACTGTGACATGTGATCAGAGCTATGCAGAACAGGTGATGTGACAGAATGTGATTACCAAAAGAGGAGCCAGGGCAGTTCTCTGGGAGTAGATGCCATGCTGACACTTAAACTGAGATTTTAGTGACGATGCACGGCCAGCCACATGATTATCCATCTGGAGTCAAGATGGCCCAGATGGGAGAAGGCAGCTCCGTAATCCCCATCCTGGTTCCAGTCAGGTCACATGGGAGTGAGCAAAGAGAGGTCAAGGTTTCCATACCGACCCACCCTTTGACCAAGAAAGCCAACTCTAAAGCCTTCTGGGGAATCTATCAGTGTTTTGTTCCCTTCAACAGCGTCCTTCTACGGCTGGAATAATATGATCAGCTTCATTATTTCATTCACTAAATTATCCTGTATTCAAATTTTAATTGGTGAACATAACAAAAGTACATTCATAGGTTGTTCTTGTGTTGTTGCCAGTGTAAACTATAAAACAGTTTTTGGTTTGTTTTTTGGGTGGTTGTTGTTGTTTTCACAAAAGCAACATAGCAACACAAAGAAAAATTCATTAAGATGTTCATATTCTTTGACCTACCATTTTTACCTCCGGAGAATTTATCTGAAGGAAAGAAACTGGTTCAATGGAATAAAAATGTTCTCTTCGGAAGAACTACATTGAGGTGTTAATTGTTGTGCACCCAAAAGAAAGAAAAAACAAAAACAAAAACACCTGGAATTACCTAAATGACTGCAAATAGGGAGACTTAAAAATAGGAAAATACACATGATGAAATAGTATACGCCCATTAAACATGATAACACCGATTGCATAGAGCTTCAAAAACAAGTGAGATATTCAGGTTCTTCAAAGAAGCAGAAAAGAAAACAACATGCATATTTTAATGGGAAACATGTAAATAGCACTTCAAGGTGAACAAGAACAAGACAACTGAAAAGAACTGAATCAAGACCAGTAGAGTAGGGGATTATTTATTTTAGAAGTCCTCCCCAAATATTTTAAACTTAAAATCCCTCAGGAACAATCTTATGAGAACAGGACAATCGCCCCACAGCACAAGGACATTTGTTCATCCTGACTTTAAGTACAAAATAAAGCCGAATTTGGGGATGTCTTCTGAGCTATACACCCCACAGTCTTTTGAGTATGTAACCCATCTGTCAGACTCAACTCTGAATCAAACGGGGCACTGTTGCAAGATTTTATACTTGCTTCTCCTCTTTTGCTGGGTGTAAGGTGAGGAATATGGGGTGATTGGAAAATTGTGTCTCATGCTACTGATGGGAGAGAAGGAAGCTACAGGAGAGAGGGCTTTAATTGCTGTGAAGGGGTGGAGCAGAAGAGGCCCCAGATCCTGCCACTCTGAATCTACTCTGAGGGACTGGTGCCACTCACCTTTCACAATCAGCTCCGCGTAGTTGGAAACGCCAGACCCACCATCTGAGCGGATCACGCAGCGGTATTTGCTGACACTGCGCTGGGCAGTGTCTGCCACGCTGACCGTGGCTGAGAAACGCCTGTGATTGACCACACGAGTGACCATGAGGGCCGTGTCTCTGCCATTCCATTGCTGTAAGACACAGAAAGAAGAGAAAAGTCAGCATCACAGGGCTTCTAGCAAACTCCAGTACAGCTGCTCCTCCAGCCCTACATTCCTGGGGTCTAGTACTTCCCACTGATCTCAGGGCTCCCACCAGGGTTTGTGCTAGTGATCTGATTCAAGAATAAGCTTGGCTAGTGGTCTGATTCAAGAAGAGGGGTGCCTGGTGTCAAGAAGACAAGGCAAGAGCCACTAAAGATCATCAGCTCTTTGCTCAATCTGTACCTGAGGTTAGCTGTAGCTCCTTAACCTTCCTCTCTCTTACCTCCTTCCATCCCTTAAGCAGAAAGACAGGCCGAGGTAGATTAGCAAAAACCCAGCCCTCTGGAGTGATGCTAAACAGCCTGTCTCCTAGGTGCATAGCTGGTAACCTGCTGTTCCACCCACAGGTTCTAAGCCCCACCTGCACCGAGCTGTCGCCAGGAACAGGGGGCATACCAGCAAACTTTACTCCTTGCCGTGAGCTCTTTCCTCTGCTTGGACTGTCCCATCTCCCTCAACGCTCATGTTCAGCTCCCCATCATCTCTAGTAAGTTCTCATACTATCACACCACCATCTGAAAGCCAACCATGTCTTTGCCTTTCCACCCATCTTTGCCTGAAAATGTTCCCCTCTTTACCCTGCGAGCTCCACAAATACAGACTTTTGCTCTTTTCACTTCCAGAATCAACTTGGTAGACACTTCTAGAATCGAGATGAATACACGTGGAGTTTTGTTGCTAGCTCCCTGAATTTTAAGTTTGATAATCTGTGTTAGAATAAAACTTTCACAGTTGCAAACTATGATAATGGGCAAAGCACGTGCATGTGAATATTTATTAAGCACCTAGTATGCACCAGCCCCTAAGCTGGGTATTTTTGTGTAAATCTCCTTTTAATCTTCATAGCCTTGTTTGAGGTATGTATTATTGCTGCTTTTCTCAAAAAAATTCAAATGTCAAAGAGGTTAAATAAATATGTGGAGCAAATAACTCCCTCATCCAGGATTTCTAACTTCAAGTCAAACACTCTTTTTCCTGAGGCCTTATCCCTACTGCCTGCTTTAATTTAAAAATTTTCTCTCAAAGTACCATGGAGTGCTTTAATTGTCTGGTTGGATTTAGGGAAACCTTGTGATTTATAATTCTCATGCCCTGAGCCTTCTGGGATCCAATCTTCACTGCTCCCTGCACGAAGTGAACAGTCTCACCACATGTATGACCTACTTTCCTCCATGTTGACTTTCAACCCGCCCACATCAGTGGCAGGTCAGGATGGGAACACAGGAGCAGGAAGAGCCACCTGAGCAACTGAGTCAGGACCAACACCGGGAGGGAGCAGCGAGCATAAAGACCAGAAACACAGAGTATCCGCGGCCCCACCAGAGAGCAGTGAACAGAGACCTGTCCCAGACTGCGCGGGCGATCCTAGGTGACATTTTCCTTTTATTTCACTTTTGGCATTCTCCAGACTTTCTGCCTCAAACATGCATCACCCATATATTTGAATAAAATAAATGTTACCTCCAAAATGAGAGGAGAAGCAGCCATACCCACCCCCATAAAAGAAACTACCTAACATGACTGGACAAAATCCAGTGCACTTGGGGGAAGTCACAGGGCTGAATCTGTCAATGATCGGCCTTGTGCCTTGACATACAGCTCAAGTATGAGAAGCTTTCAGACAAAACAGGTAATTTCCCTTTCTGCAGTAGTGTAACGAGAAAGTCAAAGAATTTCTGGGAAACACTAGAAAGGTCCCCTCATTTGGAGAAGAGATGCAGAATGGATGGGAGGACTTCAGAAAAGATGGGGTCACCAAAAGGAGCCCATTTCCCCAAAGGAGCCCACTGCACAGCCACTGTGGTAGATATGGATGAGTTCATGATGAGGCTTTTGTGGATATTTTTCAACTGGATTTATTGATAACATCATGAAAACACTTTTCTCTTTTTTCTAAAGCTATTATTGAAAAAACACTATTATGTGCTTATGTGTTTTATCTGCTTTTTCATTTAATCCTCATGAAATGTAGTAATTACTATTAACTGTTGCCCATCATTCACCATCTCAAGCATCACCATCTCCAAACATGAGCAACAGATATGACACCAGGATCCACTTATCTGCTGTGAGTTTTGTTTTTTAGCGAAGGATAAAAGAAAAGGAAAGGAAAGGGAGGGGAGTGGATCATGGGGCACTCTAATCATCAGTGGATTAATAGGGTGACAGGAATATTGTGTGAAGGATGGAGGAAATTAAGCAAAAATGCACACAACCCAGCCAAATATACCACGAGACACAGCTCAGACATTCAAAGTTCTGAAAAGCTATGAAATCCAGGAGATTAAAAAGGAAAGACAGAGTATGATGTCAACACGTGATGGTGACACGGGCTCCACAAAACACATCCTATGTGATGAATAGACAGGAAAAGTCCCGAGAAAGAACATCATCCTGGGGGAATCAGGGAAGAATGGTACCAAAATTCCATGTGCAGAATTCACAGCATTGGAAGTAAAAGGCAGAATCAGCATGGCAGAAATTCAACATCCTGGAGGGCAGGATTGAAAAGATAACCCAGGAACCAAAGACAGATAACAAAAATTGGAGACAGACAAATTGGTAAAGAAAACAGGAAACAGGTGATGACCTACCATAGAACGGATGATCCTAAAAAAGAGAGTTAAATAAACGGAATACAAGTCCTACTCCAAGATCTATTAGGTCACTTTTATGGACCAAACTAAGATCTGAATCTTCACATTGAAATGGCCAACCATCTGCTTGATAAAACGTATGAAAACTTAAGTGATGGGTGTTTGTAAAGATACTGGCTGTTAAGGACAAAGAAATACATAAAAATCTAGGCAGAAAAAAATTATGTACAAAAAAATTAAATCCATTCAGTATAAAACTCCTCATCTAAATTGTTTCTAAATCCAATATGATCTCCTCTGGCTTTGACTGGTCCACTAGTGATCACAAGTGAGCTCTGGGGAGGCTACAACAGTTAACTAGACACTTGTAAGAAGACAGGGCTGGCGTTATGGAAAGACAGGATAGAGATTGCTAATTAAAAAAAAAAAAGAAGAAGGAGGTATTGTGGTTTAGATCAAGAAATCCCCCAAAGCCTCATGTTTTCAGAGGCGGAGCTTTTGGAAGGTGATCAGATCATGTGGGTGCCATACTTGTCAATGGATTAAGCAACTGATTCATTCATAGATGAATGGGCTGTTAGGAGGTGGGGCCTGATCTGAAGAGGGGGCACTAGGGGTGTGACATGAAATGGTATATCTAGCTCCTCCTCTTCTCTCTTCATCCTACTTCCTGGCCACTAGACATGAACACATTTCCTCCACACCAGGTCCTTCCACCGTGTCACTTCTGCATTTAAGCCTGCCAACCATGGACTGACACTTTTGAAACCATGAGCCATAATAAACCTCTTCTTTAAGTTTCAGGTGTCTGGTATTATGTCTCAGCAATGAAGTGATTAAAACAGAGGTTAATTGCAGGTTTGTGTAGTGTTGGGCAGGCAATTTCATGTCTCTAAGTCTCAGTTTCCTAATATGTATGACGAATTTGATGAGGATTCCCATGGAATTATGAGATATGAAAGAGAAGGCCTGTATGTAACACACTTAGTATGTGAAAGAATATTGTGATGTCAGCAGAGCTTTCCAAGTTAATCATAAAATTAGTAACAAAAAGTGTACACACAATAACAGCACCCAAAAGTGCCCACATCCTAATCCCCAGAACCTGGGAATATGTTACTTTACCAGGCCGAGGAGACTTTGAAGATGTGACTGAGGATCTTGAGATTGAGAGATTATTTTGGATTATCCACCTGAGTGCAATGTAATCACAAGGGTCCTGACATATAAAAGAAGGAGCAGACTGTGAGTCAGAGGAGAAAGGGTGAGACAGAAAGACGGGTCAAAGTGATACAATTTCTTCCTTGAAACTGAAGCAAGCAGCCAAGTACCAAGGAAAGTAAGCAGTTCCAGCAGCTAGAAAAGGTAAGAAAACGGATTCTCCTCGTACTCTTTAGAAAGACTGCAGCCTGCCAATGACTCGATGTTAGCTCACTGGAACTCATTTCTGACTCCTCATCTCTACAACTATAAGGAAATAAATTTGTTTAGTTTTAAGTCATTAAGTTTGTTGAGTTTATTATAGTAGCAATAAGAAACTAATACAAAGAGAAAAAGGCTGGTTAAGTGCAAAATATTCATTTTTCACATTATGGTAGTTTAAATGTTATTTTGATGCTGCCTCTACTATTATTTACTCATTTTCCTAATGATGTTAGATGTTAGCAGAACCAGGGAAAATTAAATGCATTCCCTTGAATGATTCATACTTTTCTGTTTAGCTCCTGCACCAAGATGCTTTCTCTTATTGAAGGATAGGAAATTATAGGTTGTCTTACAAAATCTATAGGAAATAGGGCTTTTGATAATCGCACTTGTCATATTTGGAACAGGCAACAGAGGGACAGGGACAAGCGGGAAGACTCAGAGTCAGGACAGGAAATAGTTCTGTGATGGACCATGGGCAAGGAGAGATGGAGGTTAAGTTTGGAGAGATGAGCCCAAATGGGAAAAGCCTATGAATACAACTGGTTAAGACAGGCAGGGAAGGGCAGGCAGGTGCTGAAAACCGAGGCAGTGAGCACAAATCCAGGAACCCAGAAACAGAAATCCAGGGAATTCTAGAATCCTGGGGAATAGATGCTCAGATAGGGAGAGGTTCAGATGTCAGAACGCTATGGCACTCGGAAAGGGGTGTAGAGGAAGCCCAGGAGCTAGCTGCCATCTCAGCCTCAGATAAAGGCAGAAGAGAAAATGCAAAAGGAGAAAACAAGGGGAAATTTGGTTAAACAAAAAAAAGACTCAGAAATACAGGTCCACAGGCAACTGAGCAGGCTAAAATGGGCAGGAAGGAGTGGAGCTGGGGCCAGTGCTTGGAGCCTGAAGTGGGCCACAACTCAGACAGGGCAAGAGAGTAAAGATTCCCAAGCAAGGGCTGGGAGTGTACCTCAGTGGGAGAGTACTTGCCTGGAATGCACAATGCCCCAGCTTTGATCCTGAGCAACACTCTCTCTCTCTCTCTCTCTCTCTCTCTCTCTCTCTCTCTCTCTCTCTCTCTCTCTCTCTCTCTCAACCAAGACATCAGGTGTTATCATATAATGCACAGAGACCCAAATGCTAGGATGATAGGAGTGAGGCGCGGGACAGTGAGGGGAATTCACAGTCCTGGGAAGAGCCAACAAGAAGTAGGACTTGGAAGAATGCAAGTGGAAACCTGGGAAAGACGTTGTCAGATTGAGCCATTATCCAACGCTCTAGCTTGCTAGCAATTTTCTTCCGGATCCTGCGGTATTTTTCAGACATAAGCATATCCTTCCTCTGAAATTTCATAGTACATTTTCTTTTCCAGTGTGTCAAGCTTTCCAAGTCTGTATGCCTGATGTTCTGAAGTGGAATCACCATCTAGCTGATCTGAGTCTATAAGCCAAATGAACACATTCTGTAGTGGGCACTGGTAAGTGGTGTCTTAGACTGGATCTGTTGGAAGCAAAACTTCAAACGTGATTGAGTGTTCCCAAAGGAACTGAGATGGTGAAGAAAGGAGCTAAGGAAGGACGTGGTCAAAACAGGAATCAAGCTCCCATGGGAGTCCTAGAGCAAAACGTATCCCCTACAATCAGTCCCACCCCGACACAAGGAAGTCAGCATTTGTACCACCATGGCAGCCACTGTGACTCACCAGGCAGAAAAGGAGGAAACCTCCCATCTTACTGATGGCACTTCACCAAGGAGAGGAGTTGTGAGCCTTGAGTCGCCAGCATGCATAGTGCTGTGGGTTGGGGGCTCTGGTTTGTAAAGGGGACTTCTCAAGGATAGTAATAGCACCCACTCTATCTGGCACTCTTATATTTCTTCCATTTCCTACAGTAAATTGTACATGGTGCCTCTTGAAATTCAATAAGCCACTACCTTGGAATTTGCTGTGCATTGTTTCTGAATCTGGGTTTTTTTTTTTTAATGGAGCTGGGAAGTGACTTCTGTAGGACACTGCCCACAGCAGAAAGCTTGAGTGCTCTACAATCAGGCAGAGTTCCCTATGAAATTCTAATATACATCCCACAAATAGCCACATAACTAAATTTGACAAATATTTTGTTCAACTGGGATTTGTCTGAGCATTTACAACAAAAAAAAGTCACATTAACTAACATCATGGTGGGCTTACTTTGTGTGAGGCATTTTGATCACTGGCTTACATAATAGAATTTACTTGTGCCTCTTAAAATCTATGAAAGTTCTTCTCAAAGGGTGGTCCTGGACCAACCACATCAGCAACACCCAGGAATTTGTTTTCTAACGAGTAAATTTTTAAGAGAATTGCAGAGCTGACATCCATTTGTAGATGCTGTTTATTGGTGTTGGTAGTCTAAGGTTTTTTTTTTTTTTCCTCCTCTTTCCCTATTCTATTATTAATCACACTGGAAATGTACTCATTATTTTACAAAACAGAAAATGAGAGAGTGTGGAGTAGGGAAGGTATAATTTTTGCCCGGAGGAATTTATAGGCTGGGTAAAGAGTCCAACAAAATAGCAAAAAGAGTAAAACATACACATAAAGTTGAGCATTAAAATAGCACACTTCATGGAGGAAAACAAGGTTGGCGTGGAGAGAGCAATGCTCTTAGAATAGCCCAGAGTAGTGGTTCCCATAATACTGCCTAAACTGGCTGCATCGGCATCTCCAAGGGACTAGTGTGAATTACAAATGTGAGTTCTCTGTTCCTCCCCACCCCTAGACCTTAGAAATCAGGAATTCCAGAAGTGAGACAGACCATTTTTGTGGTAACAAACCCTCCAGGTAAATCGGATGCGTGAGAAAGTATTCCTGTTTAACCAAGTGAGGAAATTGAGAGGTCAAGGAATATATTTCAGAGTAGTTTTAAATACTGTGTAGTCTCTTACTCAGAGACCTTGTTAAAAACACAGATTCTGCTTCAGTAGGTCTGTGGTGGGGCCTGAAATTCTGCATTTCTCACAAGCTGGTCTGTGAGCCTTACTAGGAAAAGCAGAGCCCTACATGGCTTTGCTGAGGGGCTGAGGTAGGATTTGGGCCCAGGTGAGCTGATTCCAGAGTCAAGGGCACTGATCACGTCTTCCATCTGCCTTTTAGTGCATAACAGTGCACAATTACACTCAGTGGCTCTGAGTAGGGCAGAGTGTGCAGTGTTCCAGAAACTTCCTTTGTTTAAATTACACCAAATATAATCTTATAGAAAATGACTGCTTCATAGAAACAGTTTTGGAAATGCTGTGATGAAAGCCCAGATATCTAGATTTCTAGAAGCCCAGGAGCTCTCTAAGTCAGAAATACGTATGTAAAGAAGGGACAAGGTATCTTCCTACACTCTTGGTTAACAACTTCTCTTAATATGTTATGCTACGGCCTATCTGTTATGCTAGTAGACTGGGTGAAGTTTCCTGAACCCGGGTCCATCAGTCCACAGCAGGGGTTCTCAAATTGCAGTGTTCATCAAATTACCTAAAAAGTGATTCTAGAAGTCTGAGCTGATGCTGGAGAATAGACATTTTTAACAGCTTCCCAGATGTTGCTGATGCTGCTGACACTGGCCTAAGTCTCCAGAATTTAAAGGCTGATGTCATCTTCAGTCCATCAGTGGAAAGCAAGAAGCTTTGGAAAACTCCCTTAAATCTAGGACCATTGTCTGAGGATGAGCAATTGGTCACTGTTCTAAGAGTGCCTGACCCTAGGAAAGGGATGTGGCACCCATACCTACTGTGGGCAATGTCACAGGTTCAGACCTAGGTATGACCCGGTCCCCTTGAAGGAAGGTTACTTTTTTTTGCCCGTAGTCTCTGTTTCCTCACCCAGCTATTTGCCTTTGGATCTGCATCCTGCCTAGAGGGAGAACATTTTTTGCCAATTCATCCATCCAGAGTAAGACAGATGTTCTAAGTGGAACCTAAGCATTTTACAGCCTAATCAGTGGTTCTGCTGAATCCAATCTCATATCCATGTGTCTTTCGTCATGGAAAAAGTGGCTTTTGAAATATCTCTCGTTCCATCTTCTTCCTTCTCTTTTCTTCATCAACTTGTCTCTCTAAAGACAACTCAAATTCCATCTTTTCTGGGCTTGCTTTGTGTTATGTGGGTAAGCTGGTTTACTTTAAGAGCACATGATCCATGGAAGAACAGAGGTTGTATATATCTACACTTCAATATTTCTGTCCCTAGCATATGTGCATCCTTCCACCCCCAGCCAGGACCTCTCTGTCCTCAGAACAACCTAGAAAGGAAAACAGGAGATGTGCCTAATGCACGGAACATCTGCTGTTTTCCTACTACCTGATTACCTATCAAGGTATCTATAACGGCCTCACCATTTTGCAATTCCCCATCCACTCTCCTCTGGTGTCACGACATTATTCCCTTCACAAAGAGATAAGATGTAGCCTGCAAAAAATGGCTGTCATTATTTCAGAGAGAGCAGGCAGCTTTGCAATTGATTTGTAATTGGTAGAAGTGGAAACATCACTGTCTTTAATAAAAAGAAACTGTTTCTGGTTTCCTACAGCAGATATTATCCCTGCTTTACAGGAGATATTCTGGAGAGGGCCCAGGAAGCCTTTGGTGTGCTCATCTGGGCTTCTATGATCAAAATATATAAATTAAATAAAATAAAATCAGGCTGAGCATTTCTACCTGAAAACTATTCTGCTTGCTACGGGAATCTCCTGGCCAGAAAATATTTAGGTGATATATCCACAATCCACCCATACGGAATATTCCTCTCAAACTTCTAGTCATTCTGTTGTAATAGCATGACATTTGGAAACTTGCAAAAATCTCTCCCATTGCTTTTCTAAGGGCATATTCTTGTTGGCACTCTTCAAAGAATACCTTTTGATTATTCCTTATTAAAAGTTAAAAGAAACAGAGGTAGATATAAATCATTTTTTGATTAGCTATACTGTAACTCTTCCAAGGACCCACCACAGGTGTGGCAGATGGCTTATTTGGGATTGATTTCCAGGTTCAGAGCTCTGGTAGGTAGTCAGGAAGGGCGCTGCGTGAGCCCCATGTGCAGCCACAAGAAGATAAGCAGGTGGGGAAGGGTCTGTACTGTACCTTCTCCCCAAGCAACAACTCCAACTCCCCTTGCCCATGTTTGGGTCACTACTCAGAGCTGCACCCAAAGACCACTTCTTCAGAGGGTGCTGCTCTTATACGTACGATGCTCCCCACTTACCCTACACTATCCCCACCAACCCCTGGCTTTCTCACATTGTGATGAAAGACTTAACAATGTGATTAGTTCCTCAAAGCCTGTCTTTGTCACAGAAGGTAAGCATGAAGGCAAGGGGCAGCTCTGTTTGCTCTCCATTCTCCCAGCTCCTGGTAAAGAAAGGGGGCCAGGATGAGAAATCATGACGCACACAAGCTGAGGATGGCTAAGGGAAGACAAGTACAAGATGGAACAGCGCGGGTGGCTTTCCAGGCTGAAGTCCTCAGAGGTGAGTTGCACAGGAGGGGAAGAGGAAGCCCATGCCACGGCAGGTGCAGATGAATTTGAAAGAGCGCGTTCTCTTCTGCAGATCCAAAGCCCACCTAAATCTTCATCCTTTGGATTGCCCCCAAGGAGCTATTTTTGCTTTTTGCAATGCTGGTAATCAAACCCAGGACCTCACACATGCTACCTAAGTGCTCTAGCACTGAGTTAATCCCCAGCACAAGAGTTATTTATTCATTGGAGTTTCCTTCAGGTGAAAAGTAGCAGACAGAGCATGCTACGATGATGCCACAAGTCTACACGAACACCAAAACCCGTCAAATGTTCAGAGTTTCATGATTTGTAAGTTACAGCTCCATAAATCTACTAATGTATTAATAAAATAATAATCCATAAATATATTAAAAAGATTTTAAAAATCTATAAATCTATTAATAAAAGTGCCCATCATGGCTTCCTTAACACAGCAAGGGTTAGAGAGGGTTCCTCAGCTATGACACCGAAACATGAAGTGCACCCCGTCTGCTCCATTGTGATTAGTAAAGTTCTTTGTCTCTGACCCAGCAGACTCCTGTCTTCTGCCTGCATTTATGGTGGCAGGCAGCCTCATTATCCCGAAAATCACGTAAAATCCCAGATTCCTCAGGCAGATGATTTCAGGGAATGGAGAGGGCAGGAAGATTTTCACAGAAGGAGAAGTTAGCACATCAAATGCTGAAAGAAGAGTCTGGTCCATACAGTACACACTTATAGGGGTTTGACTCACAATTCTGCAACTTTATGATAGTACAAAAGAGATACGCATTTAGTAGAAACCCTACTTCAAATTTTGAATTTTAATCTTTTCCTGGGCTAGCCAAACCTGGCCCAGTACCCTGGTGAGATGCTGGACAGAGCAGTAAGCGCGGCTCCCAGTCAGCCAGGCAATCATGAGGGGAAGCAATCGATCCTCTACAATATACCACGGTGCTGAGGTACAGTGATCAGTCGGGTAGGTGCACTAAATGCTTTTTTGACCAATTCATGATCGATGCATCAGGATGCAACTTCGTTAAATCAAGGAGAGAGCTCTAAGGACTGACAAGCACCCTTTGGCTTTAACAAGGAAAGCGCTATTGTCATTTATAAGGGCCACTTACCAAGAAATGGGAGTTGAAGCAAACCACGTTGCAAGAGTAGGCATCACAGCCATGATATATAGATGAGAAGGGGACAAAAAAGTTAGAAGGCAACCAGAGGAGCCAATTTGATAAAAACTTCAAGAGCATTTTTATTTCATTTACCTGATTTGTAGATGTCAGAAACTCAAATATATTTAAGCATCTAGTGCAGTGGCTGGCACACTAGGGGTATGTAAACATGCGCCAAATGAATGAATTTATTTGCTAGTAGGAAGCTGCTTGCAGAGGATGTAAGGCTGGAGGGTGACCCAGAGTGACAAGGTCACAGGGTAGGCGTGGAAGGATGAGCCCGGGACCGGAGAACACAACACAGACCCACATTCACACCACTGCCTGTGCCAATGTGAGGACATCATTTACTCCACCAAAGCTCAGCCCGCTTGTCTACCGATGGGGTTGTAATAACAGCTATCGGAAAGACTGGTTGTAAGAATTAAATGCATTCTGTGCGTAAGCACTCAATAAATGTCAGTGGATGCAAGTAGTTTCACTACTTAATCATGATTGTTTCACCGTGGTGTGGCTGTTATGCCAAAACCCCGTACAGGAGGGACTCTCGGTTCTGAAGCAGGCAGGAGGAGGATCTAATCCAC
>PVJO010011522.1:0-59353 GCA_004026905.1 Hystrix cristata | reverse complement strand
TACCAAGTCCTCACAATGAATGCAATCATTATGTATTACAAACACGTACTAATAAAACCAAAAATATTGGCCTACATTATTCAAAGTATCAAGGTTGTGAAAGTCAAGGAAGAAATGAGGACCTGCTTGAGAATGAAGGAGACTGAAGAGACACGACTAAAGTGATGCATACATTTGGGCATCTTTTTGTCACTAATGACATTATGGGAACAACTAGTGAAACTTGAGTGAAATCTCTGGGTTTTATTGTGATAATGTATCAATCTAATTCCCTGATTTTGATGGTTTTATTGAGGTTATGTAGGAGAATGTCTTTGTAGGAATTAGACACTAACATATTCAGAGGAGATGGAGAATCATGTTGGCAAATGCACTTTCAAATGGCTCAGAGGAAAATGCTTATTATTTTCTTTGTATTGTACTTAAAATTTTTCTACCATTTAAAAGTATTTCGAAGAGGAAATTTAAATAAAATGGCAAGGAAAGGATTGTGTTAAAGCTAAGTTAAATCTGTACTCAGTTTGAACACACAATTTAGCTTTGAGTTTCCAATAGCCAATGAAGCAGGTGAAACATAATATCAGGGAAAAAACAGTTCATTAAGATCATCCATCTTTCTTCATACAAAAGTCCACGAGGAACAGAGGTATGAAGTTTGTATTGCTAACATTTAGTTAGCTATAATTCTTCCATGCCGTGGCTTAACTTGTACAAGCAGTTACTTCCTATGATTATACTTCTTTGTAGATTATTTTTCTATTTTTAGTCATATTCTGAAATAGTTTTTATCTCCAGATAAGTATTTATACTATTATGCTCAAGCTGTCTCTTCTGAATACTCTTCCATGTATGATGGTTTTGTTTCCATTTATTCTGGACAGAAGTGGATTATGTATTTAGAGAAAGGAAAAAAACCCTGACATTTCTACTTTGAGATAAATATTTCTGACCTAAAGATACACTGTGTTATAGTCTACATATTTGGGCAGCAATTACTTATGGATAGTTGTGAGGCTATAACATTTCAGATAAGGAATTTGGGGAGGACTGGTTGCAGTACACCAATATTAATTCTCTTTCATGACATATTAAACCCACATGTATCCATCAATAAAAGCTATTTGCTATCGGACACTTATTTTGTACTTATTTTGTCACTGTACTTATATTATCTGTAGGCCTAGACTAACCCTACTAGGCAGTTGTAAGGTTTGACCTCTTCACAGAGAAAGCTGTAGGTTGGAGTGCTTAAATGATGTGTCTCAGTATGCAGGTCATATCTGATGTAGCTGGGGTTCAATCTCCATCTGACAGGGTCCACAGTTTCCCACCATTTCTTTGGTCTCTTTAATCAGTTTTATTTTATAGATTAAGGGACGTTAGGCCTCAAGTTAGATCCCTAAAATAAAGCTTAGTATCTATAGTTTTTAAGTCAAATAGTAAGAAGGAAGTATTGCCCTCAGTCCTCTCTACTTGAGTACTAGGACTAAAATTCCGGAAGGACCTATTTAGTCCTAGTACTAGGACTAAAATTCCGGAAGTAACAGGAAGTTACTTCCTGTCTTCAATTCAGTGTCCGTTATAGCCTTGGGACCATCACATTAGCTTTCCAATCTACCGTGGCATTTTAAAGCGCTGTGGCATCCTGGGATAACTCATTGCACACAACTTCAAGGTAATTTCAAATTCTTAAAGTTACAATCATCCTTCCTGTTGGTTGAAATTGCATAATGATTCTTGACATGTTCACATGTACATGATTCACACTGGGTTGAATTTCAGTCCTCACGGAGAATACAGCATTATTCTGGGAGTCACCGTAGAACCATTACACCAGAGGAACTGGCTCTGAGTGATCCAGGATTGAGGCTATTATTATTCAGCCCTTGGCATTATGGGCTAACTGGCACCTTGGATTTCAACTTAGACGGATTCATATTTTAGTGCTAATCAGCCTAAGTAATTACATATGCAAGCAGGTATGTTGTCCTAGCTCCTTAATAAAGTAATAAAGGAAAGAAAAGAACACAGAAGCCTTCAGGTGATTAAGTCTGGTTCTAGCCCTGTGTCTATTTTAAATTCCTGAGTTCCTTATTTTCTCACTTGTGAAAAATCAATGATAGCTGCCTTATAGGGCTGACAATAATACTTAATACATATGGTACTTTTTAGGTTTCAGGGCATTAGTGCATATAGTCATTTTAGTGATTCTTGGCTCAGAAGAAGGCCTTGTAAGTATTGTAAGTATTGGTTATCTCAGTAATATTTTTATCACTATTAATATTTAAAGGGATAGACACACAGTGGGTCAATAAATGATAGTTTCTTTTCCATTTCTTAAAAGTATAATAAATACACAGAATTTTTATTTACTTTTGCTCCACCGGATCAGTGTAGCTATCAGTGATCAGAGATCTACCAACCCACATTGCTGCAGAAGTCGGTGAGCTGCGCTGGGCCTTTGCCCTTGACTTTGGAATGTTGCCTGTGATGATGTAATGTACTGATGAGATGATCTTGCTGGCTATATCTGACATATGGATAATGTTCATCTTGTTTTATTGTTTCTGTGCAAATAATATTTATCCCTCAGGATAGGAAGTCATCCATGTGGAATAAATAATACTCTCTATGTAGGTATACAATTATCTGGAATGTATGAATTGACAAATGTTTGGCTGATTGAGAGTTTTGAAGTAATTTGAAAATTTGAAACATTTCGAGATGATATTAGCATTCCCCACCCCCCGGTCTCTCTCTTTTGGATACTAGGATTCACTAGTATTAATGTATGAGCATATTCTATGGATGGGTGATTTGAATTCATAGCTAATTATAGCATCATGAAATTTTGTCAGTATAAGAAATATTTGTTTTCATATAACCCACACATCAGAAAACAATGGCCTATATCCCCAAACCGGACGCCACCTATTTTTGTGTAGCTTGTGGACTAAGAATAATTTTTGATACTTTTTTTAAAAACCAAGGAAGACTATAGAACAGAAATCTTACATGGCATGGAAAGCTTAGACTATTTATGGTCTGTCCTTTTAAGGAAAAACTATACTGACTGCTGCTCTAACTCAATGCATTAAACAACAAAATAACAAAAATACAGGCGTTTGAGGCCAAGGGACAGTATGTGTTTTATTCAGAGAAACCCTACTCATGGGAGTCAGATCTGGAGCTTGAAACTACTTTGTTAAACTCTTAACTTTGTCCTTCAACATCAATACACTTTCTAAGTGGTTTTCCTCTCTACAGTGCTTTACTTAATAAGCTAATAAGAATAATTATGTTGAAAAAGATAACACTACTATTTTAGAAGCATGTAGCATCTCATTCCTGAAGAGATCAGTCACCTTCACCCGTGTTGCTAGTTATAGGAGCTGCTTTTGGATGATGGTAAATTGGACCACTAGGTAGCAGCAGCATTTTAGGTCAACAGGTTATTATATAGCATTTGGATTAATTATATTCTTCAAAGGCAATAAAGAGACATGTTTTACCTCTTTATAAGTAGTGATAAGAGATTTAATATTAAAATCATGTTACATCTTTAGGGTCTGATGATGTTAGCTCTCCCTTGTGACTCACAGGCTTAGCCTTGCATGATAGTGATAGAAGTGGTGGTGAAGATGGTGGAGTTTTGAAGTCTGTTTGGTAGATATTCAAGACATGTGCTAAAGCCAGGTGTGGTGGCGCATGCCTGTGACCTCAGCACTCAGAAGGCTGAGGCGGGAGGATCACCACAAGTTCAAGGCCAGCCTGGACTATATATTGAGTTCAAGGCCAGCCTACACTGCAGAGCAAGTCCCTGTCTCCAAAAAAAAAAAAAAAAAAGACATCTGCTGAATTTTCATAAAATTATAATTTTGAATTTCAACAATGAATATTTGGAAATCACTAGAAGGATGAAATATTGGGGAAATTATGTGGTCTTGAGTGGATGTCCCAAACTTGTTGATCCCCCAAAAACATTTCTTTGTGAGTTGCATATAAATTCTTGGTTAAATTTGTCCTAAAATATTTAGAATAAAACAAACATGAATGTCCGATTTATTTCACTTAAGAGTATGGTCTCAAGATGCATCCATTTACCTAGAAATATCTCCAGCTTATCATTCTTTATGGCAGAGTAGTACTCCATTGTACAAAAAAACCAAGAAAGTGTTCAAATGGGAAAGGGAACAATGGAGGTGGAGGGGGAAAGGAACAGAGGGACAAGAGAAATAAGAAACAGAAGGACAAAATGGAAACAAATCTTTTGTGAATAAGGAAGGAGGAGGGGGTGAAGGGGGGAGGGAAATGGGAAAAAAGAAGCAACAAGATATGTCACGTACAGGTACAAATCCCCTATGATGAATGTTATCACTATGTACATCTAAAATGTACCATTAAAACAAAATTGAAAAAAACAAACTTGAGAAAAATATATCCAGTAATTTAGATCTATATTTTCAACTTGTTCTAATTATAAGCCAAAATATTAAATTAATTTAATATGTGTATCAGTTATTTCTGTAAATATACACGAGGACTGTTAACTTTAGCTTATATTGTATACTACATTTCTCTCCAATATGTTTGCTTTAAGTCCAATTTTTCTCATAAAGTCAATTATATTAATTAAGAAAATTAATCAGCAACTTTTCTTTAAATCAAAACTCCAAACTAGATCTAGTACAGGAATTATTGCTGCTGCTTTTTTTTTAAATTTTATTTTAATGGTACATTTTAGATGTACATAGTGATAACATTCATCATAGGGGATTTGTACCTGTACGTGACATATCGTGTGCTTCTTTTTTTCCCATTCCCCTCCCCTCACCCCCTCCTCCCTCCCTATCTACAAAAGCTTTGTTTCCATTTTTTCTTTCCATTTCTTCAGCATTTACTCTTTGCAAATGATAAGAATAGAAATGATGGGATAATTGGGTGGCATGAATTTGGTTCTAACTGAATAGAAATCCCTCTCATGTGCAGCAGACAGGTGGACTTTCTGGAAAGTCTTTTAAGGTAGATCTGTCACAGCGTTTCCCAGATGAGCTAACGGTCGGTGAGGAGCACCATAACAACACGGATTATAAAGCATTGCTCAAAGACCTGACAAGCACATGTGAATTTGAGGATATAAAAAAATTTCTTTGGGTTTGATACACTTTTCAAATGTATGATTTGAATTGACTTTAATATTTTATATATGCATATTTATAGGGCTATCCTAATATAATGTAAAATATAGACTTGTTAATATGAATTTTCTTGTGATTCAGAACATCTTCAGCTGAATACATTAAGACTGTATCTTGTAGACATCTAATACATGGACCCCCTTCCCCAAATATAATGGAGAAAGAAGAGCAATAGGAACAACTTTCCAGTTTCTTAAGAAAAATTCAGTGAGTGAGATTCATTACACCAGACACAGTATACTTCAACCTATACTGCTCAAAATTTATAGTCAATATTATTTAGACATATGTGTTATGAAGTTGTGAAGGGCATAATGAGTACCAGAGAAAATTACCATATATATAATTGAGCAAATTACTAGCTCTATTACATGTCTTGGTCACAGCTAGGTTAGAAAGCTGTTCAGAGCCTGCCGCTTCAGCCACGGCCCTCGTGTAATGCTAATCACAGTGATTGTGCCTGTCTCTGTTATGTCTGACAAGGCAGCATGTAAGAAGTCAGCTCTGGCAAGACAGCCGGTTAAACACACATGGTGAGGAAAAATATCCATTGACCTAAGTGTCTTTTTCAGGCCGCTCATTAAGATTACCAAATCATCGGGGATAAGATGAAAATTTCAATGCCTTGCGTATCTTTTGATATGTGGCAATGTGAGCTTAATTTTTGAGAAGATGAAAGTAATCATTATTTTTTTATATTGTTTAAATACTTTTTTGTTTTTTATTTTCCTCCTGGCTATCACAATTTTGGCTAATTATACTCCCAGGGAGATGGAATACATATCAAGAAACTACAGGGCTGCTGCTAGACCCATTTGGTAAAATAAACATGAGCCCTTCAAAAGTCAGCCACACAAGTTTTTCTCAAAGAAGGATGGAGCTTCATGGCCACTTCAGTGAGCGCTGAGCAGGAACAACATGGCACACTGGCATTCTGCTCTCAGATATTTGTTTCAGGGTATTCTTGCATCAGTACGTCTCTCTCTGACAATCCATAGTCCCCTTTAAGGAATGATCTCTAATGAGTTAAGGACAAATTCATACTGAGATGGTAGTTGTTTTACATCTAAGCCCCTTCGATAGCTACAAAAGCGAAGGCAAAACATCCCATTTTTCTGAAATAAAGTCGTGAGTGGCTTTCTGGCGAAAGATGACGATTCAGATTCAGTTGTAGAGCCTAAAATATGTTTTGGAGGTGTTGCTGATACTTGAAGCTGCTGCACTCTCAGATGGGGAGCTATTCTTCGTTTGGAATTGAATGCCTTTCTGTTCTTTTCTTTCTTTCCCAGAGTGTATGATTTATAGCTGACTGATTATTTTATAAATTAAGAACAACCTAACTGAGGTGGGTCTTAAGTCTTCAAGTAATACTGTGATTCTCATTTGATTGACACCACTTACATTTACTACTGTAACATTGAAGGTCAATACAGGTATAGTTTTACTTAAGCATTTACGATTTATAACATACCATATTTACAAAATGTTTCAATTAAACATTTCTTTAATTCTAGCCATATGATGAGTTTTTTGTAATAAGTGACTAGAACATTTAAATTTTAATGTCTATACATTTCCTAGTTCCTCATGTTTATTGCCACAAAGTAAATAATGTACCGTAGAATGGTTACCTAATTTTTCCCATTGATTTCCTATCCAGTATGATATCGTAAGTGTATATTGCTCGGTGTTGCTCTTTATTATTCCCCTGGATATTAACTGTACTATTTTAAAGCATTTGATTCTATGGTGTGAATCTTAATCCCACTGCAGAACACTTACCTATGTGTCATCTTGTCAAAATTCACTCCCCAGTATAAGTCTGGGAGAGGTATTTGCTTTTATTTAAGAAAACAACTACATGCTGAATTCATCATACATTGAAAAAACAGATCCTCACTCCTTCAGTGAGCTGACCTTATGTGTATTTCCATAAGATGTAGTTCCACGTTGGCCAGGGATCTGTGCAAACAACTATCTATTGTAAAGTGGTAGAAGAATAACTGTGAACTTCTTTTCTAACCAATAAAATTGAAAAGTGGCACATTGTAACTTGGTTTGCAATATTCTTTCCCAATATTTTCTTAAAGCTTCATGTATGGAAAGTGTCTTTGTTTTCACTCCATTTTGCATTTTGCCAAGAAAAAGTGACAAAACAGCACTTATCATCTTCCTTCAAAACATATGGCATGTGCCCACGGAATATTAAATGATCTTTTACAATGACAACAAATGTTGTGATATTTCATCTGAAACTCCCAGAATGTAAGGTTTCCTGAAGCGGGCTGGAAAAGCAAAAAGATGGTTCAGGAGGATTGGTTTGCTGGTAGAGGGATGGCAATGAAAACATATGCTGCTTCAAAGCTGAAGGAATCCTGTGGCTGCGTGCATGTACAAGCAAGTGTGGTAGGAAATATTTTATTTAGATCTAGGTAGTTTAAGTAATTTCCTCTAGCCGGTTTAGTGTCCTCTTGTGTGCAAGAGACATGAACCTGTGTATGTATGATTAGGTTGCCTTTAGTTTTTTCTGTTGTCTTTCACCGTAGGCAGAATATTTTCCCAGTGATCCCAGGTAAGGAGAAGGGGGTTTCCAGTTTTTTCTCTTTCACAAACTTGTAGTCAAAGACACATCTAGTCATTTATTTGACCTGTGAGTGTGGGAGAAAAGACCGAATATGTGTGACGTGGACTTTCCTTCTTGTCTATTTCATTCTCCCCATATGTCAGCAAGGTG
The DNA here is from genome assembly GCA_004026905.1 of Hystrix cristata. NCBI lineage: Eukaryota > Metazoa > Chordata > Mammalia > Rodentia > Hystricidae > Hystrix > Hystrix cristata. Next base: position 51,421 of record PVJO010011522.1, on the reverse strand, counting down.
TTTTGCTCTGCTCCTACCCCGAGGTGAGCAGCCCGGCTTGGTTAGCCAGGTACGATCTCCCTCCCAGCAGCAGCTCTGCAGGTTCCCCACTTTTTGCTCCTCATAGTGGGAGTTGGTTGATCTGGTGAAGATGTCCACTCAACTGACCCAAGCGCTTTCTTCAGTAGCTGGCCCAGAGTCTACCTGAAGAGGGGAGTGAACTGTGAGTAGGAAGACATCTCATCTTAGCCATAGGGTAAGTCATATTTTCTTCTGTCTTTTGTTTTAAACAACACAGAGACTGCCAGTTCAATCTCTATCACAATTTGAGGTCCTTCTCTTAGCTAAGAACTCAGAGGGTAAATGCATGTTACTATTTACCACTCACCAGACCCCAATATTCCCTATACAGATTCAATGTTATTAATATTCATATTCATGGAAGCATTGATCTCTAAACAAATAATTACTATTTATCACAGATCCCTGAGATCTGTAAGAAGATTTTTGACAACATAATCCTTTCATATTCATATTTCAGATTACAGAGAAAGGCCAAATAATACAGTTTTAAGAGAATTCTAACTTTAAGTATACTTTAAAACTGTCATCTATCTTTTAACCCTTACCTATCTGCTCTTCCATTAAAAGGAGTGAGTTGGGATGTTTCTAACGCTTAATGGAAGATAAGAGAAAGTATTTTAGTATTGTGTTGATAATATTACTAGTCAATGTTAGTATCAACATCTGTTGAAATTAATATTTTACAGAGAAATCAGGCATCTGTGGTACAATCATAACTATACTCCTTCCTGAGTGAATACTTCTAAACCTTTAGACTTTACAGACTCAATATTTTCATTGCTAAGAAAATTACTAAAAATACTTTTTTCCAGCACTGGGCATTGAACCTGAGGTCTTTGCAAGGAGTTACATCCCAGCCCTTTTTATTTTTTATTTTTATTTTGAGACAGGGTCTCAAAACAAGTAACTTTTCCAGGGTGGGCCTGAACTTCTGATCTCCTTGCCTTAGACTCCCAGAGTGCTAAGATTATACCACATCCAGTTTAAAAATGCATATTTTTGTTCATGAGATATATATTAAGAAATTGATGTGTACTAGCTCTTGTTCTATATTCTGACATTACATTAATGAAAACACAGATCAAAATCTAAGGACTTTTATTCCAAGGGTATTCACATTCAGTAGTAGGTAAGAAATACTAAATCAAAAACGTGGTAAACATTTTTACTATTTTAGAACATGAGGCATATTAAGAATGATAAATACAGCTGAGCAAGGATGATCGAGTGGGTCGATCAGTGAGTGAAGAGTTGAAGGAGGTGAGGAAACCAGTCATGTAGACACCAGTGAGGGGTGCATTGCAAGCGGATAGTACAGCCACAGTAAGGCCCTGAGGAGGTTCATGTGTATCTATGTTTGAGGAACCCAGAGGGACCCAGATTGACAAGGGAAGGGAAAGCTAATATGGGGAGAAAGGAAAGAGGGAAGGGGAATGGCAGGAAAGGCAACCTACCAGAAAATGATTGGATAGCAAATTATTGTCTTTTGTAGGCACTATGAAAATTTTGAATTTTTCTGAGAGGAACAGAAAGCCATTAGAAGATTTGACAGAAGAATAATGTGTGACATTTTAAAACAGCGTCATTTTGGCTGTCATGTTGCGAACAGACTCGGGAGACAAGAGTATGAACCCAAGAAGGTCATTCTTGTTACTGAGGCAAGAACAATAGCAATGGCGGTAGAGGAAGAGAATTGGCTGGCTCTTTGTGACACAGTAGTTGAGTCAAAAAGATCTGCTGACCAGCCTGATGTAAGATGTTAGATAATGAGATGAGTCGAGGATGGTTGGAGGGTTTGGGTCTGTCTAACTAGAAGGCTAGATATTCCATTTACTGACATGGGAAAGTGGTGGCAAAATGAGCTGAGAAAGGGCAAGATCAGATATATTGTTTTAGATCTCTTATGTTTGAAATGCTTATTAAAATCCAAGACGAGACACTTAGTATGTTGTTGAGCATGTGTGTCTGTCTGGAGTTCAGAAGAGAAATCTGGGCTGGAGATGGATTTGGATGGCGTCAACACAGAGGTGATATTTAAAGCTCACATGATTCTGCTATAGAACACTCTCACCCACTGTATTTTGCAAAGTCCTCAGAAAGGTGAGTGTTTTTCCTGAGACAACTTTGAGATTCCATGATGGATAATACTTAAAAAGGAAACCATCAAATGATGAACATTTTTCTTCTGAAAGTGACATTAAAAGAAAAAAGTTCCCTTTGATATCATACATACCCCCACCTCTAAAGGTAAAATGGAAAGGACTCTGATAAAACACAGATAATTTAGACAAGTCAGAGTCACGTAAACACCAGCTTCCAATGTCAGAATTTCTCTTCATTTCTTTTTGACTCTATACTTCTGCATTGTTTTGCTTGTGACTGTCTGATACTGCTTTGGTACCAAAGTCAGAAGTCTCACAGGCTCTATGGACAGATGGAAAAAATGATTATTCTAATTGATAGTCGCATTAAATAAAGTTTTGTAACTCATTTATTTATTGCACGAAAGTAGATTTTAAATGCTGCACCACAGGCCCAAAATAGTTCATTCCTGCAAAGAGCCTAATATGATCCTAAGGAGTTCCAACACTGGGAGAATTTAGCCTAAAATAAAAATCTACACAGGAATTTCTGAGTCAGAAAACTATTTAAAGAACAGAGTGTTAAAGAGTGATTCCAATAAATACTGGTAACTCTCTTGCATTTAAGCAAACCATGATATCCTTATATCACAGGGAAAGATGAATGCAGAGAAGGAAAAAGCACCTGATTTTTGCCTTTCAGCTATGTGGTCAGGTCCTTGTGACACAGCTCACATGTTGACAATTGAATGACACTAGTTCTAACACTGTCAGGCTGACTTCCACTGTGATTTACCTCCCTGGCACAGAGTCATGTAATATCGTTAGTCCTGAGAGAATGGCCACTCTCAGGAGCTTTAGAAATGCCTTGTGAGTGTTCAATGTCCATCAACAGAGAATGCTACTTTTTAAATGCATAAAATACAATTTTGCCAAACCTAAACTTAATATATATTTTTTTCTTAAACAGATCATCCCTAAAACAGTCATGAATATTTCCTGTGGCAGTACCTGCCCTTGTTCACAGAGATTCGAGAATGCCAAAGTGAGAGATGCCTGGGAACTCATTCTTCTACCCCTCTCCTGGGTGGAAATCAAAGGCCAGCACCCCGGAGGCTCATGAACTGGTACCACCGTGTAGGGTGAGGAAGGAGGCCTGGTCCAGTGTGCCCTGCTCTCCTGGCCTGTTTTGTTGAGCTCCTCCTCCAGCTGGGGAGTTTGATCCAAGCTAGGTGGGACGACTGAGACCTTGGTTGATGGCCATGATCACAAGAGCAATGGGCACGAATCCTGGCAACAGATTGTCCCCTCCCACTTGGTTTTTGCCACACACATTGCACTGGTTGAGTGCATATTAGTGGTGAGCTGGGGATCTGTTCCTTCTCGGAGCACAATCTGGTAGCAACTTTGCTCATTTACATAGAGTAGAGTAGATTAGAGGGAATACTAATTAAATCTGTAAATCTGCTAGAGAGTCATCTGTCTTAATAGTTTGTGCTTTCACCAGGTAGAGGGGTGGAGGGAGGGGCGAAGAGTGTGGGGTCAGGCGAACTGCCAGGTTCTTTTTTTTCCAGTACATACAAGTTTAGCTCTCAGAGGAGTTAGGTAGTGATTTTTAGATGACTCACTCTATCATTATTTAAGACATTTTAGCCTGAAGTATGTTTTGGGTTCCCTGTTGTAGTTTAAGGAAATTGTTTTTAATGCCTATAGAATTCCATTTTCCAAATAGCCTGCCAAGAAGATGTGCAAGAACAGAGGACACTAACTTTACAGCTCCATTCTTGACATACTCACCAATGATTGGATGCATTCGATTAAATTTGCTGCAGTGGGCCATGCAGGTGTCCCTCGGGTCCTCTGGGGTAATGCTAGGAGCAGCCTTTGGAAACTGCCACCTAGTGAATAAAGGGTTGATCTGATTTCCAAAAAAAGCACTCATTTGCTCTCTCCAGACCTCACATAAGTTTGCTAAATTAGGAAAACTCAGCAGGTGGTGTGTCTGAAATCTTTTTTTTTTTCTTCTTCTTTCTTTTGCACTTGATACTTGCTGCTCTTGCCAAGGCCTGATGCTTTGAAACCGACACAAAGACAAGCGAAACTGCTTGGTCAAATCTCCAGGCTCAAAACAGAGAGCCGCTTCTGTTTAAGAGAGGGAACTCTGAGCCAGTGGGGCACAGGGAAACTGCTTGCTAAGTAATCCCACCACTCTTTAAGAAGATTCTCGTTAAATGGGCTTGAGGTTTGTGCCTTCAGCTATAGAAGAATTCTTACTTGCAGTATAAGTGAGGCCTGCCGGAAGGAAAACATGAAGCGTTCTTCTAATTAAAGATCGAATGCATGTTATTTGCACTTGCTTCTCTGTGGAAAGAGAATACACACCAGCCTTCCCACAGTCAGTATTTACTCACGTTTTGTCCGTGTCTTCTTTCCTCTGTGGGAGCACAGCCCAGGGTCATCCTTGATGCCTAGTGTGATCTGCTGATGCCTTCTTGCTCTATTTCCCAACTCGTTTTCAGCTGCCCAGGCCTTCCAGACTAACGCGGGTACCTGCTCTCCTAGTTTATGACACTTCCCACTTGGGCCTTTGCTTTCTGTTGCTGCGAGGCCTGTTTCTTCCCAGGCTGTCCTCGGTCTAAGCCATACACGGTCCTCAGTGCACCTCAGCTCTTAGAGATGAGATGACCTGCCTCCACACTTCTGTTCTCCAACAGTAACATTAAAATTAAAATTAAAGCTATTGTTCTCCAAGGAGCCTTCAGTAACATGGCAAAGGCCCCTCTGACTTACTGACTCCTGTCTCAGTAGTAGGTCTGTATGAAGTCCATCAGGACCCAGGCCTTGGGGTCCTCCTGCTGTCTGCCTGAATCCCGGAGCTTCCCCATAAGTGCTCTTCTCATGGTGGCTGCTCTGGGAGACTAGCAGGGACTTGGTCATGCCAATTATACCTCCTGTCCTTCTCTGCAGGACCCTGCACAGTGCCTAGCCATGAACATTTCTTCAATAGATGAAGACACGGTTATCTTTTCATTGTGCCTCAGATATTTAATCAGAGGAACTAAGCAGATACTTTGGGAGAAGAAATGGGACTGACCCTAAGGGGCCTACAGCAATGCGGAGCACTGTGGATGAGACAAGTAGTCTGCGACCCCAGATACTCTTACCAGAGTTTCCGGTTGTCCACTTCCGTTACGTCACAATACAGGATTAGACAGGAAGAGGGAGGAAGGCAGGGAAACCTTGGGGGAGTAGAAGAGGAAGGGAATTTTCTGAGCTGGCCACCCAGGGCAATTAGAAGATGGGTTTAGGTAAATCAAGAGTCTCTTGCTGGTGAAGAATGAGCTCACAGATGGGAGGCCCTAATTCTACCGACTGCAAACCACAAATCGCAGCCTACAGGCAGGGTCCTCCCCTTATTCCTTCCTTACAAAGATCTGCTCTGAGATGATTCCATCCTTCTGGTCCTGTGTCCCCTCAAACAAAGGTCCGTGATTATCATAAGCTAGGATAGACCTGGGGTGTACTTGATCTTTGACAACTCTCTTTTGGGGAGATTTCAGTATTCTCCGATTATTAACTTTCTTGGCTTTTCTGAGCCTGGGAACTTTCTTAATCCAAAGTATGCCAATGGGTGGTCCTCCATAGCCCCTCCCATTCAGGCACTCTGAGACTCAGCGAATCTTACACTGATGTTAGAAGGATGAGACTGGGAGCAGAGCCAATGCATTTGGGCCATTATCTTTCTATTTTACTTTTTCCTGGGAAAGGGACAGAACTAAGCCTTGAGATCATCTGGGTCTTGTGTTCTGTGTGCATACAGTGGAATTATTTTCTTAAAAAAAAGAAAGACTCTCCTACTTATGTGCTTCAGTGTTGCAAGAACTCAATTCATGTTTATAATTATTAAATTTTAAAAATTGAATGAACCTTTCAAAGTGAGTAATTTTTTATTTGAATTCTACATCCTTATGTATTATGTAACAATTAGTAATGATGTGATGGATAATTTTCTTTGGACCAGTCCCTGATTCCATTACTCAACTACTCGATCGACCAGTAATTATGAATCATATCTTTAATTAGCTGCTGCTCTTCAGAAACATATGAAAGCCAAGGGCATAAAGTAATTGGCATAAAAGTTTTCCTAATTAATTTATCTGTCCGTGTAAGTAACCAGGGCTAGAGTCTAGGGATCATTTATAACTCCAGGAAGGCCAGCCCTAAAACTCACTGTCGAAGGAGATTTATATTTCTGAATTATAAAAAGACAACAAGCCACAAAATTACATTATCCTCCAACTCTAACAATATAGCCCATAATGTGCTGTTCAGAGATGAGCAGAAAGTTCCTATTGATCCAATTCATTTTCATCATATCCTCCAGTGAATCTTTCAAATCTCTCTTGCCTTTTCCTCATTCAACATTGTAACAGTAATCAAGCACATTAAGCAATTCATTAAACAACAGCCCCGCTGACCACAGGGAGTACTGCAGCTAACATTCATTAGGCAGCCAATAACTTTATTTAAGTAGCAAAGGGCTTGGGAGTAAAAATCAACTCCTTTGTCTCTCTGTACAGAAGTGCACATTTCAGCAGTGATTGAGGTGCACACACTGTGGCCTGCAAGGAACTTCGAAATGAAGATCTGTCTCTGTGTAGAGCAAAAATCAGGGTCGAGGAGTCCTGATTATGTCCTCTCTCCTCACCAAAAAGGTAGTTGAAGATTTAGCTCACTTCTCATGGCTATGGAAGATTTATGTTCACTGTAGACATAGCAAGTTTAAATGGTGATATCTGAGTCGAAGATTTTCAGATATAACTTTAAAAATGCTAAACGATCTGAGAGCTAACTTGGTTGTCTGGTTTCTGAGAAACTTGGTTGACTTGGTTTGGTTAATAAATGATGGATGCATTTTCCATGATAACAGAAAACGGAAACAACAAAACCAAGCAGCACACGTTGTTTCTTCAAATTATAATTAGGGGCAACCTGGAAAAGTCATACTTGTCCCTCTGAAGTTTGGGTGGACTCCCGAGAAGCTAATAGGGAAAGTGACATGAAATTGTGACTCAGAATGTACTTTTCAGAGAGAGAGGGCACCTTGCCAGTGTCCCTTTTCTGCTGTCTGTCAGGCTTTTCTTTATCTTGTGAACTTTTTTGGGGGGGAACAACTCGAGAACATTGTTATGTAGGTTAAGTCTTCATAAATAACACTATCCATCGTTTAAAGAAACTATTTTCAGGAAGGATTATTCTTTCTTTGAGGGAACCAAAGGAAATCCCTGTTCACAAGCTATTGTTTTATTGCCTGAAGAATCTCCCGAGGAAATACACAAGAGAGTTTCGTTTCTAAAACTTTCTTTTCCCCACCTCTAAACAGTGGGCTATGTGTCAGGATTAACCCTTATTTGGTAGGTTTTCCTTTTAATTCATGAAATACTCTCTTCTAAACCTTGTGTCTTATAGCTAAGGTGCTGACATCATTCTTTATAACATATATCTATTGATTATGCTACTGACATTGTGCCATCAGTAAATAAAATAAAATTGTCTTAGTTGTAGACTCTACTCTGCAGAACAGCTAATAAAAGCAGGGTGTATAGCAGAATTGATACATGGCTTCTTCCCTCCCTGTCATGCTGGAGATTTGGGTCTGAACGGGGCACATCCCTCAACTCGGCTCACTTCTGAGGACGTTCTTTGAGCTTTTGAGAAGAGGCATTGTATATTGTATATGAGACATGAAGTAGAGAAGGATTCTGAATTTGAGCAGAGGGATGAAGTCTTGGGGCCCAAGATTCAGAGCTGAATGAGAATAAACCATCAAAGAGATGCTTCCAGTAAACAGTATGGATTTAAAATGATCACTTTTAGAGAAAGTGCTTTTTAAAGGTAATTAGCAAATGCAATTTTCCTCTTCTCATTGGTTAGCAACTAAGTCAATTTTGTATTCTTACAATGTTCACTTTGCATACATTTGAAACTGTTGGAGCCTACACTCTGGTTGTAATGTTCATAAGTACAAGTTTTAGTTTCAAAGTGGAACAAACTGTTGGGTCTCTGCAGCTGTATTTCCTGTGTGACTACATTTGTTTAGGATGTGGCTGAAAGGAGGAGGCGGGGAAAGGAATGTAGTGTATCAGAGGCATATTGCTGAGAATGTAGAAATCAAAATGAAACGTGCTTTTTACCTGAGACTTAAATCCCTTTTAACCATGAACTGTTGTGGTTGAATTAAGTTTTAATGCCAATATGTTGACTATAGTAATGTTCTCTCTCTGGGTAATTCCATGTTGTTTCATTACTTGCTTGCCTTAGTGTTACAAATATCTCAGATAACCAGTCAGGAGTCCTACTTAATAACAGTACATACGAATTACCAAAAATTATCTCAAAAGAATTATTTTTGGAAAACAATCTTTAGTCACAGCGTTCATACTGCTTAATAAGAAAAAAAGTTAACTTTGTTTGAATGCTTAATGAGTATTGTATGTTCCAAGCATTCTCATAACAGCTTTGGACATAGTATTTCATTTAATCTTTTCCATTATATAACTAGGCAAGTCCTATTATATTCCCTGTTTTATAATTTATGAAACTGAAGACCAGTGAATTTTTGTGACTTATTTAAGATCCAGTGGTAATTGCATTTGAGTAGTACGAGCTTGAGAGAGCCAATTATACTTATCTTTTTTCAGCTGCCGTATTCAATGACATCATAGTGGTAACCTGAATTGGTCATGGTGGAAAATTTATACCATGGAACGGGCAGATGCTACAAAAGATGGTTACTGAACATTTACCAGCCTACCATTTCTGAGATCGTATGCACAGTAAATGTTAGGGCCAGACTTTGAAGCCAAGTTTGCTTTTGACTTCAGAGTTCATAATTTTAAGTGTTATTTTCAAAGGCCCTACTGAATTATCATTTAGTTTATGACATTTACTGAACAGTCTTTTCCCTACAAATAATTACATTCAATGCCTTGGAGGTAATTTAAAATAATATGTGTTTTGGGGGGTGATGAAACACCAAACTGGGAACACATTTAAAATTGTTGGACCAGCTGTGTGCTTCTGAGGTCTGGCTGAACTACTCTGCGGGGTACACTGTGTTTCACAGTCCTTGGTTCCCCAGCCGTTGGTTCAAAGGAATAAATGAGGCGGTTCTTTTTCAGACTCTCCACCTAGATGTTGACAGGCTAGGCAAATTACAGAGGCTAGGTTATTAGATTTACAGCAGTGGGAAATAATAAAATCAAAACAGAGTATAGATGTAGGCTAGACGTCTCCTATGTGCAATGATCAGTACCTGTTACTGTAGGGATAATAAAGAGGATAAGAAGAAACTGTTAAATTTTTATTTTATAGATGTATTTTAAGGATTGTAGTTATGTTCAAATGATTTCCTATCTTTTGAGAGACCGGCGCTAAATATTTATAGATGAAAGGATATGATCTCTGCAATTTGTTTTTAAATAATCTGAGGTTAGGGAAAGTGGGGGGCTAGGTAGAAGTATAGATGAAACAAAATAAGCCATAAATTGATAATTTCCGAGGCTAGGCAATGGGTATATGAAAGTTCATTTCACTGTTCTGTTTTTGTATTTGTTTGAAATGTTCTATAATAATAAGTAAAACAAATAATAAACCAGCCACTGGACCACAAAAGTGCAATTTAGTGCTATAAGACCAAAGTACACAGCCCATGCCAAACCTATGCCAAAGCACATCGAAGTTTCCAAATACGACAATTAAGATTATATAACAATATAATCCTAATGGGAACCTAGATAAGAAATTGTTAATCTTGATTGATCCTATTCTAGAGCAAACAAGAAAATAAAATGTTAATAGCAGACTGAAAAGGGAAACTTCAAGATGTGTGTTATGTGTGATGGATAAACGTTATCTATCAAACAGTTTAAAAGACATCTTTTTTTTGTTTCAGTGAATCAGTCAGAACAACTACATTTGCTTTTCCTTTATCAGTTTCATTCTGCAAATTTAGTTTTATTACAAAGGAGAGAGTGAATTAGATACTCTACTCCAAGTTTTCTAAACATTGAGTCGTCATACAGCATCTTTGGTGTTCTTATTGTTTTTATTTTTCTTTTATGAGACAGTGTCTTGCTGTAGTCCAAGCTGGCCTTGAGCTCACCATGTAGTCCAGGCTGGCCTTGAACTCGTGGGCATCCTCCTGCCTCAGCCTCCAGAGTTCTGGGATTACAGGCTCATGCCACCACTATCAGGTTCCTTTGGTGGTTTTTAAATGAAGACTGCCACGTTAAAATGGTTTGTCATCCAAACAAACCTCTTTTAAAATGTTGATACTTTAAGAGTAGTAAGCCATTACTACAATAACAAAACTTTAAAGTCAGCTTTTTAATGTAAACTCTTAGAGAAGTTTAAAATCTTTCTCCCTAATAATCCATTTTATTATTGATGAATCTTCGCTTTCCTCTTTTATGCAATACTTGGTAGAATTTTTCTTTCAAAGTCATCTATGTCATTGTAACTCGGAGCTGAAATGTTCTTGGACTTTGGCCACCCTGTATTTGAAGTGAGCGAGGAGTTAGAGGCTTGATCTCATTTCTCTCAGCACTGACACTGATTTGTTTGAACCATGTACAATTATCCTGCATATTTGCTAAAACTGGTTAAAATAAGGTCTTCATTTTCATTCCAACACCGTCAATCTGCTGAAAATGTTTGTGGTGCTTCTCCAGTTCCTTCACCTTGCACTTGTCTGTAAGGCGAGCGGTAGTCTTCCCCTTCAGAGAGTTCTTGGTCCAGCTCTGTCCCTCTCACGGACTCTCAGAGAAAGAAAAGCACATTATTTTAAAATTACAAACAGTAGTGTTTCCCTTGTGGGTTGCGTAGACAAAGATGCGGTCATTTTTCCACCCAAGATTACAGAAATAGTAAATGTTGGAAGGAGAATTTGAACCAGTGTCCCCCAGTCTGGGGCCAGGACTTGTTTCTGTTGTTGCACAGATTATCAAATTCAGTGTTTCTCAGTCGGTTCCCCTCAACAGTAGTTTTCAGATCTCTCTTTCCTTAGTTAGTAGGAATTACGTCAAAACAGCAAAGTTTATTTAAAATGAGCCAGAAAAAATTTGTTTTTTTAATAGGAATTATTATTTTATAGTAGTCTTCAAATAACTGCTTTCTCTCAGCAAAGTCCCCCATTAATTATCAGCCTGGTAGCTTAATATTTGTTGAGCTGTTGTGCTTCAAACAAAGTAATGAAATACGTTCCTATAGCACAGTCTCTGTCTTCAAGTTGTTTACGGGAGCATGCGCAATGTGGTATAATCTGCCTCTCAGTTGATGGTAACTTCATGAGATTTGCTCTCAATTTTTATTTCTGCTTTGCCTTAAAAAAACAAAACCTTTACAGACAAAGTGTATGCCACTAAAGAATAGTTAAGACAAAGACTTCAGACATGGTAGAGTTTTTGTTTTGTTTTGTTTTTGCGGTTTTCTGGATTGGTGAGTCTCAGAAAATGAGACTGGGAGGAGCAATGACCTTTGTACCAAATGCAGGAACGGTCGGCTTCTGCAAAGCTGGGTCCTGGAGAGTTAAGTGCAGTCATCTCACTGGTGTGAGGACTTTGGAAATTAGAGTAAACACATTTGATAATTTTAAAGTAGAGCCAAAGAATCTGAAACAGGAGCTTGTCAAAAACAGTTACATTTCATAGATATTTAAAAGTTTGCATGGGTAAAAGAATACAAGGGAAGGAATTAAAAGCAGGGATCAGAGGGCAGAAGACTAGAAATCCAATTAGGAGGAACTCTCATTTGGAAGTCAGGTTTTAGTAGAAGGTATGAACTTTTGAAATACTTGTAGAAAAAGGCAAAATTTGGATGCATTCGTACATAGTAGCAATGATTTTAAGACTGAGTGGGACGACATGGTGATGAAGAATAGAGAACAGCCAGAATTCTATCCAAGAACAAGTAAGTCGGACAGCAAGGGGATTTTCAGCCTTTATATGAAAGAAAAAGAGAAGGTGTAGCATTGAACAGGTAGGCAGAAGTGAATATTGAAGGGTAAATCTAAAAGTGCAAGCCATCAAAAATAAAGCATCTCAGACTGGTTTATAGCTTGCTCTGAGTTAAGATGGACTTTCTGTCTACGGTACCTCATGAGTGGCTGATATGCCCACATTTTTGTCGCATTCTAGAGAACATAAAATGCTTTGTGTTCCTTCTTCAATGAGGTTTGGGATTAAAGACCAATCAAACTGTCCAAGTAGAACAACTATGGGGATTTTTTATTAGTGATAGTGAGAAAATATGATAAAAACATCTGGAATAAAACATGTTCAACTGATTAGATATATTCCCCTGACTGCCATATGCACAGAAACACATGAATTACATGTGTATATAAAGCTGTGAATATGTCTTGGCATATCTCCTGGAAGAGATGCCAAGTTTTATGTATCTATCTATACATACACACATATATATACACACACACATATATATCATATATACATATACATATATATATGCAGAGAGTTGCATACAGAGTTGTATTGGATGGTGTTGAAATGTTTATTTAGTTCATTATACACTAACATGTTATTGAATCAGTAAAATAAGACGACCTTGCCAATTGAGCCCTATGTGCCTGCTGTAGTGGATGTGCAGACTTGCCTCAAGACAGGAAGATAGATTCCTGCTTATACCGAGCTTGTTACACTGTGGCAGTTGATAAATAGCTGTTAATTGACCGACTAAATGACCTCTCACTGTTCCTTCCAGCCCATCTGACACATTGCCAGGGCGAGTGCTCTTGTTAGAGAATCTCCAAATAGAGAAAGTCTACATATATATGTGGGGGGTAACTGCAGATACACAGCTGAAAGTGGGTTATCTGTACAGCCTCTCTCCAGATCAGTAATCCTGAGTCAGGTAAAACCCAGACCCTTCCATTTCTCTAATTACTGGGAGTGCCTTTGATATAAAACGATAGGCTCTATAACACAGCCTTGAGGAACGGAATCGAGAGTGGTATTCCCACGTTCAAGTACACAAATTCTGTTTATCCAATATGCTTAAGAACCATGTCTAAGGCAAAGACAGTACAGGAAACAAAGATAGGCATGCAGCTTTCTGGGTTTTTTTTTCCATGAAATTCAATCAGATTTGTTCCTGAGACCCAAGAAAATACATTGTGGTATGTCTTCTTTTTCTTCCTTTTTTCAACTTTGAGACACTTTATTGGTTCTAACACTATTGAAGGATGTCTAATATCTTCCATATCCTGCCTTTTTATTTCCTTTAGCTACCAAATGTTCCCAATTGTTAATTAGGCCATTGAATTAAGGAGCTGCAAATACCTTATGGGAAAACTTTCAATAACATCTTTCTTTGAAACGATATTGTTTTGAGTGCCATTTATGTTCTACATTTCAATTATGTCACTTCTAAAGTAATTTACCTAAGGTATTACTAAAAATAATGGCATCTGGATTTCTGACTGCCTGTTTCATACTTGATGACAGTTGCTCCTAACAAAATTGTGAATGTCTTTCAGACAAATAAATTCCTTCTTTTTAACTAGTGTTTATTTTGCTTTTGAGAGACCAGGTCCCCATATATACTATTAGGACGTATGTGGGTGGACATTTTTTTTTTAGCAGTTTGATGATTTCATTCCATTACTGCCTACTCTTGGTGTATGATCACAAAATTATATGTTTCATGAATAATTATGAATTAATAAATGTTCAACAAATATGTTCCTGTGTATATCTTCTCTGGTAAAAGTAGGAATATGTTTATAGATAACACATATTTGTTATGTTCATGATACACAATGACACACATGCATAATATATATATGTATTATAAAGTACATATATTTATTTATAGATCAAAATATAGAATAATTATGTTTACTATGAGATCATAGTAAACATAGAAAATTCAAGTAGTGAAATTCTATAAAATATTATGAAACAGTTTCTTGTAGATGGGTCTAAGAACTTATATAATCGTTGGTTCTTTCAGATATATCGTTAGTTTGATGGTGTTGTTACCTTTCTGTCCTGAATACCAGTGAATACTTGGTCCTCTCAGATAGCCTAAATTTTTAATAGTCAAAGTGACATTTATATAGAAATTTTCTGTTCACTAATTCTGCTCCTTTTCAGGGTCTCTATGTCTTACTAAGTTTAAACACTTTCTTGTGGGGTTTATTTTTTCTGTGAATGTTTAGAAGATTCATTTATTAATGTGAATAAGTGCCTTATAAAGTGGTCAGGTTTCTTCTGTGAAAGACAATACCAGTGATTAACCTAAATTTATTTTGACCATTATCTACTGAAGGAGTTATCATTATTCACTTATTTTGAGAGAGAAGACGAAGGCAAGAAACTGAGGAGGCAGATATTAGAGTCTCAGAGTTAGTAGTTACATCAAAGATCATGAAATCCAATCATGTGGTCAGAAGGGAACCAGCATCCCAAGTTTTCAACTTGTCTTAGTCTCCATTCTAAAGAATCAGGAAAAATACACCTTTTCATTGTGTAACACTGAGTTTACGGAAAGAACTGGGTGTAAAAATTTCCAATAATTCTCTGAATACAAAATTACTTTAATATAAGCTTCTCCACGTCTTTATTTCAAAACCGTGACAAATTTTGTCCCCTTTGGATACTTGATTTTAGAGCAGCTTGGAGATTGAATTCCGCCACCACAACTGGAGGTGAAATTAGCACGGGCTGTGGGAGTCTTCCAGGACCTGGGGACCAGTTCAAAGCATGTCAGGTACCAGAAAGCCAAATAATTGGCCCACATAGGATTTGTCATGACTCTGTGGGGAAATATTTAGGAAGGGGTATTTCCTACTTTTTCACAAGAACATCCCATGCATTTTTGAGTTATGCTTATCTGCCTGCAATTCATACAGAGGGATTTTGATGATGGCTATAAAATTAGTTGGACAGTCTTTTCATATCCCCGTGGACCAAAAAAAAAAAAAAAGTCAATAATTAAATTTCAGCACTTCTTTTAAAATGACAAGTAAATAGTGGTTAGGTTTTCAGGTAAATAACTATATAACATATTTATCAGAAAAGAAACCAGAGAACAATATTTTAGAAAAAAAATCAGAAACAATCCTGAAATAACATCTGAGTACTGATATTATAACTCAGCAATCTTCCCTTGATGTAAATCCTCTTTTCCACTATTTTTCTAGCACGGTAAAATTATAGAGAATGTGTGTTTCTTCACACAAGGCTTCGATTCCTTTTAGCCAGCTCTAGGTAAGCCCCCAATTCTTTATTCCAAACCTTATATACACTCTAGTTCCTACATCAAAGCACCATTGACTGAAACTATATAAAACCCCTGGCCTCCAACCAGAGAAGGCCTAAATGCAGCAAAGTACGGATAAATTAAAGTGACAGGGTCTCAGCAGTGGAAATTAGTGCAACTCTTCTAATTGCATGTCTAGCCTGAATGATGGGATACTTAATTCTTACACATCCCAGACAATTGCTTTATACTAACATGAGCTCTGGGAAAAAGGCAGATTCCACAGACATATGGAGCAGTAGATGGAGTGGAAAAATAAATCAGGGGCCTTAGCCATTCTGGAAAAAAAAATGTTTAATCTACATTGTTAATAAAGGTGTGGCCACTGTTAAGCAACATTGATATGGTCCTCTTGGTCCATTCTTTACATAAAAATGGAACTTTAAATAATTAAATGGCAGAGATCCAACCTGCCCGTGTTAACTCTGCACCGCAGAATGACAGCAAAAGCATGATAGGCAAAGGCATCATTCCTTTAGTAAAAAGCGAGGACACAAACCTAAATGTGAATCCCAAGGGACAAATGGATCAGGAACAACAGCATCCTCTTTCCTCTTTGCTACGAGGACTGCTAATAAAAGCCTTCAAAACTAGCATGGGTTCTTATATCTATTTAACCTTTCTCCCCAAGAAGCAAAGAGCATCTGGTTAAGTGGAGAGTAAAAGCACAGCAACTTTTCATTATCAGAGCTCACAGGCAGAATGTGGGGAAGCTGGAGCTGCCAAGCCTGGGTTAAATGCTTGTTGCCTTCACTGCCTGAGGCCATCTAGCGTGTTTAGAAATGATTAAGTACTGCAGCCTAGAAAGGACCTGTCCTGAGCGTTCATCTCTGACTGCCAGCAGAAAGGAGAGCTTGGCAATGACAGAGGCAGATGGATGAGTCTCATTAGTATGGCGAGGCAGTGAACCAGACTGCCTTCACAGAGCTGTCCAAAAAGAGGGAGCAAATTAAAATAGGATCTGGGAAAACCAATGAGCAAGTGTTTTAACTCTCTGCTACCTGGTTGCTTCAGCGTGGAGGTTAGATAGCCAGCTTGGCTTGCTCTGAAATCCTTCTGCCCTGTGGAATAAGACTGGCTCTGCAGACTCACAATTACACATAGTCTCTCATCCCCCTCCCTTTTTTGCATCCTTTAAAATATGGTTCTTGAATTTCCTACAGCAGAACAAGGCAGATGATTTCATTCCTAAGCATGTGTTAGTGCCGCTGAGCAGGGTGGAAAGGAAGGGGCGGGGGTAGACTTCCACCTGCAGAGAAGGTGAGAGGCTCGGGATTACACATGCCCTTGGCAACCTTGGAGGGGCTACCTGAGTACCAGGGTCTGCTCAGGAGGCAGGTTCCACGGACAGGGCTGAGGCTCTTGCCGCAGAGGTGGCAGCTCTGTCCTGTGCCTGTTGCCTTTTACAATGCAGAGATTTCAGTTGCATTGAGGATTCCTGACCATACAGCTCCAAGGACAAACTCAGCAAGCACTGACCTGAGAGAGCTGTCCCTGGGAAGGTGTATTCGTAAGACTATGTACTGTTCTCTTCGTGAGCCTCTTGCATTAGGGGACTTGAGGCCGGGTAAGCTCTTGTGAGTTTTCAGGATGTGGGGACTAGTTCAAAGCATGTCAGTTACCAGAAAGTTTATCAAACTAAAAGTAATAGGAAATTCATGGAATGACAGATGATCTGATAAAAGCCTCTGGCTTTTCACACTTCCGCTCAGTTTCTCAGTTACATCTTAGGCTCAAGAAGGGGAGAAATAGCATCCCTAATATCGTGGGGTCTCCTTAGGCTTCAGCGAACAGTTGGTAAAAATTATTTAGTTGTTTATTCATGTATTCAGCAAACATTTACTGTATCCTTTGATAAGAAGCCAGGGAATCAAAGAAGGAGTAAGATAAATTCCCTGACTTCCTTCAAAGAACTAAGTCTAGTAGAAGACGGAAAGCATGATAACCACGTGAGAGGTGTGTAGAAGAGCAGAGCTCTGCTCTAGGAGCTGACTGGAGTATAAACACTGGTTGTTGCATAGAATCTGCCGCTGAGGAGCTTGTGATTTAGGGTAGGAGCCAGATATGTGAACAATCAATTTTAGATCAAGAAGGAATGAAAAAAGTGCCAACTAGATGTACAAGAACCCTGTTGTGAGAATCCTGATGCAGAAGCAATTAATTCTGCCTCGGTAGAGGAAAAGACTTCACAGTGGAGTTGGTGTATATGTTGTGCTTTGCAGGGTACTCTGAGAGAATATTCTTTTAATAAAGAAAATTTACAAATAAGGAGGGATTTTGTTGTTGCTGTTTAAAAAAGACATATACTTCTTTACATATATATATGTATATATATATATATATATATTTGGTGCTGTGGATCGAACTCAGGGCCTTGTGCTTGCTAGGCAAGCACTCTACCACTTGAGCTAAATCCACAACCCACAAATATATTTTTGATTGGTCAAGCTTGTATCGATGTTAGGCCTTAATTCATTTCAACTTGTTCCAGTTCATTGTGTGCCAGGAAAAAAATAAATAAATAAAAAAGGAAATAATCTGATGCTTCATGAAGGATTACGGGCAATAAAATGTGGCTGAGTCAGTGAGACTGGGGTTGGCTTCACATCTTTGTGATGCTGGTTGGATTGTATACTTCTTTCTCTACAACACACAGAAACTTCATTTGCAATGAGCTGCTATATTTTCTTTGAATGAATAAAATATCATTACAATTGAAAAGATCAAGAAAACAAAATATAACTTTAATAAAAATTACAACAAACCAGAACAGATTGGACATTAGCCAGTCTTGGATCAAAAAAAGAATAAGAAAACTAAAAATCACAAAAAGCAGAAACAAATGGACCCAGAAAACCTCTACGAATAACATGAGATCACAGAATCTGTAAAATTTCTTGATTGTTCAGTTTTTCCTGGGGAATTCATTTTTATAATTTGAATACAAATTTGGTCAGTTTTCATTTAACACCCTAAAATCAAAAACACAGAGATTTGCTCCAGATTTACAAAAATATAAGCTACACACAGCAAAATTGTTTTTGGACAAAAGCATCATTATGCAACTTACCAGATGAACCCAACTCTTTGCTGTAAATTCTACAGTACCCCATAATCTTCACCTGGAGTTATCAGCCGCTAAGAGGCAAAAAATAAGCATTCTGTGATAGTCTGCGATGTTTTGCATAATATCAAAAGCAAGGACTTACCGATAAACGGGAAGGCATTGTGGGAAATAGGGCATTCTTAGTTCCCATTAAAACAGACATAATAAAAATATCTATTATACTTCATGTCACTGTTGCTATTCAGCTAGACTTTCTTTGTACATATATGTAACTTCTGTTGACATGAGGGCCTGAGTGGCTAAGTCAATTGACTTTATATTTTAGAGTTGCTTCCTTACCCTACTGAATAAAGCAGAAACCATTTCTCATATTTATCCTCATGTAAAATGTACGGGGATAAATCATTTAACTAAATGCAAGGTGTCAGAGAATGGTTCATACAAAGAAAATAATATTATGCAGTATAAACTCCCATTAAGTTGTAATGGAGCTGACATTGATTGAAAGAGATTAAGTCTACGACTCTTTTTCTCACGACGTTTGTTCAAATAAATAAAGATAACAGGAGAGAAAGTTGATGCTTTCTTCTTATTTTGTGTATAAATTTTACCCATGTGAGCTTTTAGCCATATTTATTCACAGTGCAGTTACTGGATATTTTAAGTGAATCCTGGATAGTAGTGATAACTTTCAGTAACACCAGGTCATAATTGACCTTTATCACTGAAAAAAGGGTTGGCTACCTAAAGATAAACTTTCATGTTGAATTGGAATGTAAAGAGAAGGGTTGAGGCCATGGAACCGCACATCTGAATAGAAATCTATGAATATTTCATGTCTGTTAAGAGGCTGGAAACTTCATATGACATTACCCTCATGCTTGGCCTAAAATACTTTCAAAGAATATTCTGATCACCAGCAGACAACCTCGGCATAGATGGGTTTTTCTTCTCAGTCAAAAATAATTTGTCGAGAAATAAATAGGTGTCAAATGCTATATGATGCCCCTGGACATTTCAAGTAATAATACCAACAGCAAGCATTTGCTGTCTCTTAGTCATTAAATTCCTCCAATATGTTAGTTAAGTGGGTACCGTAATTATCCTCATTGCACATATGAAGAAACTGAAGCCCAGAAGACTTTAGTTTCCAAGATGACACAGTTACTGGAGGACTGAAACTAGAAGTGCCAAAATTTCTTACTTCTGTAGTCTAGCAGAGAAGAAAATCTTAGCAAGAACAAAGTAACCAAGAACGATAAAGATGTGTGGTAGAAACATTATATATAAAAGCAAACCAGAATGATAAGAAATGGATAGTTTGGACCAGTCTGTGAAGAATGTAGAAAAGAGTAGTCTTTAGAAAAGGCAAACAGGAAGAGTAGAAGCTTTCTGGGGCAGAGAGTACATCGCTGAGCAATGGTGTCTTCAATGTGAAGCACATAAAAAACTAAGAGTGCTCAAAAGTGGCCGGGCTTATCATTTGCTTGAGCCAGATGTTATGGCTTGTGTCTAGAGGTCCCCACAAAGCCTCATGCAGTCATAAGTGGGGCTTTTTCAGAGGTGGCTCAATCTAGAGTGTGTGATGCTGGGATTAAGGGTGTGAGATTACTAAATCAGTCCACTATGTGGTTTGGCAGCGCCCTAAACCCGGTAGCCTAGACAGAGTACAAAAGGGGCAGAAAGAAGCTGCTAAAGTCCCTAACTTGCTTTGCTACCTTCTGCTTACCATGAACTTTCTCCTATTCGATATCTGTCTGCCACACCACCCGGCTTTGGAGCCAGGTGATTATGGACTGAAACCTGTACAAACTGTGAGGTAAATATACCTTTCCTCCTTTCACTTCGGGTGTTTGGTATTTTGTCACAGCAATGAGAAAAGTTACTAAGACACTGGGTTTTCTCTGACCCCTAGCAGTCTCTGACCCTAAGAGACTATCATATGCCTCCAGTGATTTTGGCAGTCTTATATTAGCATCTTCCTTGAGACCATCAAAGATTGTACCTGGAACATTTACTTCAGTATGCAACTCCTCTGACTCAGTCTCCTGCATGCCCTGGACTGTCCTACAGGCAGGAGCTGACAAGTTCTGGGGATGGGAGACTTCTCTGCCCATATGCGTCTCTGTGCACTTCTGGGCGACTCCTTGGTTTGATTTGGAACCTAAAAAGACAGGATAGAGTGAAGTGTGATGCCAGAAGGTCGAGGGATGAGGCTGTTGGCTTCATGTGCTAGGAGCTATTTGGACCAGCTAACTAACTAACGCGACCATATGCTGCTAATCAAGAACCTAGTTTGGGAAAGTAGACATTCATACTTGGTGCATAGTCTAGTCAGGACTGCTTTTTTAGACTAAAAGCCAAATCCAGAAATTAATCCAGTGAGCAGCTGGTATACACAGCTCTGAAAGAAGCATATCACCACAGGATCAACAGTCTTTGGTAGCTTACAGGCAGTGTAAAAATGCCTTTAGGGTTATAAGTACAAAATTAGGCTTTTTCAGGAAACCCATAAAACTGCTTGAGGCTGAAATTCTCCAGTTGGGCATAATAAAACATCAGTTTGTGTGTACGTCTGGTTTTGAGTTAACAGGTGTCTGGAAATGAAAAAGTGAGTCACATTTCTGTGATAGAGTGCCACATAATTTTAGAGCCAATAATTTTTCTTTGAAAAAAATTACTCTGTTCTATCACTATTGGTTTATAATAAAACAGAACTTGACCTGCAAGTTAATAAAGAAAGCATGTTTACTAATTAGGCTTTATTCTTCTTGTCCCATGTTAATTGCAAAATAGCCATCTATCTCATTTATGAATATGTTAATTTATGTCGGAGGAGCACAAGTTTCGAGTGTGCAAACTTTCCGTTTAATTAGATCAAAGGAAGGTCCATTGCAGTTTTACAAGATGGATTCTAATTTTTAATCAGTAAAATAAGTTTGGCTCCTAAAGACATCTTCTTTTGACAGTTGGAAGACATTAATTAACAGACATAACTGTATTAATTGCATTATATCACTGCATTCTTATCAGTTGGCTTATGTTGCTCTCTTGCTAATGTAAACAGTCATGGCTTTGGTGGAGTCACCTCATAAACGTCTTTCTAATGCTAACTAGCAATCAATGTGTGTAAAATTTCTAATGGTTCTTTGGGGAATTCTACATAATAGATGTAGTCTCTCTTTTGAGTCATGTCCTGCTATTTAGTATAATTAGTCCTTAAAGTTGCACCTATCATATTATTAGCTTCCTGAGAGATAAAGAACACACTTTATTTGCTTGAGAACAAAGAATTATAATATAGTAGTTTCCTTTAGAAATCCTTTTGTAAGAGGCTACAAGGAAATCTTTGACCTAGACTTCAAATTCCTAACAATTAAAAATTTATGCTTTAAAAGATTCTGTTAAAAGATTCTGTTAAAAGACAGGGAGCAAATGTCTGGGAAAAGTTTGGTGCCGCCGGCCCCAAAGACCATCCCCTGGCTTTTGTGACAAAACTAGGAGGCCAGAAGGGATGATTTCTCCACAACGGGTCTTGCAGGGTGCCCTGCGTCCATTATGCTTTCCAGAGTTCACTTCAGACACTGAGGGAGAGAAAGACCCATTGGTGCACAGTGTATTCTTGGACCTATGAGGAAGGTTGTATTAATTGTGAAAAGATTTTTGTGAGTAGGGACATCTTTGCTTTTTCTTCCAGGCATATTGCTTAAATTGCAAGTAGCCAAAGATCTTTTCAGATGATCTAGATATTCTTCGAGTGCTATTGAGGTAAATTCTTTCATGTTCTGTGGAACTTGTCTGCCTTGGAATCTTTTGCTTAAAAAAACCTTGATGGCAGGGCATGAATATTTCTCTCCTACTGTATAAAATGTATTCCCAGTTCGAATATGCAGATCGGGCTAGGCATAACAAGTAGTCTGTCCACGACTATGAGAATGAATATAGAGAAAATCAGACGCATGCATCGGCTGATAAAAAATCCGAAGTGGCTGCACTGCAGTTAAGTCACACCCAGGGGAAGCTATTAGGGCCTAATTTTGGTTCCTCTAAATCCACGTACAATCACGATCTTGGAGACGCTAGTTCTGCAGGCTTGCTAGGCACTAAGTGGTCTCACCTGTGTATGTCCGGTTTATTTTTCTGCAAATTTTCACCAGATTCCCCAAACTGTATGATTCCACAGCAGAGAGAGAAGTCAAATTGACATTTATGGAAATACCACTCTTACACTTTGGAGGTTCTCAGGGCCACATGCACACCTTCCGCAAACTAATTGTACGATACAAAAATGTCACTGTTTGGAGTGTAGGCATCTTTTTACATAAACTCATTTATCATCTAGTATTATGGTAATATAAAGGTAATTTTTCCACTTAGTATTTTCCTTTGTGTTTCTACTGTTGCCACCTCCACTGCCCACTCCATGTCCCCAACAATAAAACAAAAGTAATAACATTTGGTACAGAGAGCTGGGGAAGACAATTAAGCTGAATAGAGAAGGCCCGAGATGGGTGAGAAGGATGGCTGAAGAGTCTCTGACAAGGAGGTTTCATTATCACCAGTTGTTTCCTTGTAGGCATTCATTAAAATGTCAGCTGTTGAAGGTATACCAATACGTTCCTTCACCAATTCCACCTGGGAATTTCTCCCCAGACTACTGATTGAAAGAAGGCTACACTTAGGTACAGTCTTTGGGCTCTGCAGGCTTGCCACTTACATCTGCCTGCTTGTCCACCGCCACAGGCATAGTGCTCTTCATAGTAGAATATAAGTAATGTATGGATATGTATTCCAAGATGTCCCTGCTCCTGGAAGCACTGGATGTGAAGAACAAGATGTTTCCCATGAACTCTCACATGAATCTCTAGTGCCAGAATTTCCTTGCGGCTGTAATATTTGAGTGTGAAAGTCGCATTCACTCACCTGTTTTAGAGGCTTCTCCGAGACAGAAGCATCTCTGCTGTCAAGTTTGTGTAACCAACAAGCAAGCAAATTCTTATTTGAACTTCAGGGTCAAATTTAATTATAAACATTGCTATTTTTAAAAGAAAGTCTTTGTCTTGCAGATTTTTAGTTTGATTCCTTAGTCAGTTACCCATATAACTATAAGTTTTCCCATATATTAGACATTTATGGTGAGAGTGTACAATTGAGACTAATAGTTATTCTAATCAAACATTGATTACTTTTCATTTTTATGACGTCTGCATGAATTTCATTACATGAACTCAAACTTTTGTCTATAGTTTGTCCTATATTGAAGAAATAGAGATGCCTTATGTACCAGAACTTTCTCAAAAGCAGAGAACATTATCTGGTTCTTGGTGAGTAGATAGATGTAAAAATGAGTAAAGGAGAAACAAAAGCCTTGGCCCCTGGGCCTTGTGTGGGGCAGCCTAGACCTGATCGGTTGTCTCCTCAGATATCTCTTGAGCTGCACTCAGACCCAACTGCATGTTCCTGTTCTTTAGCAAACAGCACACATCTACTCATCTATTATCCCGAGGCCAGAATGATGAGATGTGCTGGTCTCTGTCTCTGTCTGTCTCTTTCACTTTCCCTTTATTGAAAATGCAAAGTGATGGAGTGAGATCCATTCAGCGGATAGTTAGGCATCTACCACGTGACTCTCAGGATACATTGTACTTTTTTTTTAACAGTAGAAGAGCACAGAAAGTGATACTAATTCTTGCTTTTTGCCTTCCCTGATATTAGCACATGCCACCAGTCCCCCCAAAGACCTGTTCTCACTAGTCCACGTTAGAGCCTAATTCTGAGAGTCTCACTTGAGAATCTCTGTGAACTCCAGGCCGCCTCTTGCCCCTCACGGTACACATTTGCTGATTTCCGCTTTCTCTGTGTGGTTTAGAACTCTTCTTAATTTAGGGATTGCTCTCACAATTTGAGGATCCAACTCTCTCTCCTTCTCTCACTTCAACTATTTTCTCTCTGATGTTTTCTGGAATGTGGTATGTTACATTGCCCCATCACCCCGCCATCTATTGTGGATTACTGTAGGCTTTTATTTTGATTTCTCCCTTATTTATTTCTTCTGTCCTATTAACAAAGAGTTAAATGTGGATTTCTTATTTTAAGAGATTACTCATTCACATATAGTATTTTTTTTACTCATCTGCAAAAATGACCTTCGGCAGTTAGGCCATCTGTCTCTTATTTAGCAATTATTAGTTTAAAACATTTCAGGATAACAGGAAATATTTGTCTTTTAATAGGTAAAAATATATCTTCAAAGCGCTTTAAAATGGCATTTTAAATGAATTTGTTTAAGAAGCTAGAAAGTTGCATTATATAATGTTAGGGTATCTCTTTCAGTATTTAATTGCTCATGTTCTGATACAATGTGACTTCCCTCCTTTTGGAGGGAGAAGACAGGATAAAATCTTCATTCTGAAATGATGCAGATCTGATTCAGAATCTGGTGTATCCACCACCGTGCTCCTGGCGACTTGACTCAGGTCCTTCAGCTGCTCCAGTGGGAACATGGGATGCTATTAAAGGACTTCAAAGAGAGCAATGTATTGAGTATAAAGATTATTGAAAAACACTTGAATCATAGTAGACACTCAATTAAATGCATTCCCTATCTCTGACAGCCTCTGTTTCTGGATTTTTCAATCCAATATGGAAGGAAAGCAGCTAAAAACCATACAGTATGATGTGACAGCGAAGTGATACAAGCACATCAGAACCATGCCCTGGTGCACGAACAGGGGCCCATCTTTGCCTGGACAAAGACAGAAGGTGAGTATACTGTGGGCAATTCAGCAATGGGTGGGTGTGGCTTCTATCCTACTCTGCTGGTTGGGGTACCCGGAGGACCTCCAAATTCAGGCAATTCTGGAGTGTGCGATTGCTTTGTAGAACATTTAAAAGGCACCCAGGAAGAAGAAATACATGCCCTTTATCCCTGTAGAAAACCCCAAAGTGATTGCGAGGATTATAATTCTAGTGTAGGAGAAACTGGGTTAATCCACTAAGACCATTACTTGTAAGAGGTCAGTCTAGTTATGGGCAGTCTATATGAAATGGAAATGTCTATGTATTAGCTAATTACCAAATATAACATTTACAGAGGACTGTTTGAGTACCAAGCATTAACAAGTGTAATAATTAGTGTAAAAAAAAAACCACAGCTCCTTTTCTCATTCTGCTTATGATTTGCTAAGAGAAAAACAGTCAAACAATTACACAAATAAAGGCAAACTTATACACTGAGAAGAGCATAAATGAGAAGCACATCCCACAACATGAGGCTTATAGTCAAGAGATTTGAGTTACTTGGGGAACAAGTAGGGAGCAGGTGGTCAAGTTCTTCTTGATAGATTAAGAGTAAGAGCAACTTTGCAAAAGAGGGGAGAGCTCTTTCCTAGTGCCAGAGCTGAAGTGTGAATGCCATCATCCATCTGGAAAAGTAGAAAAACCGGGCTTTTTAGATTGTCACAGGCTATTTGTGCATCGGAGGGGCAACATTACAGGGAGGTGGGTGAGAGCATTGGTTTTAAGGCCAGGGGGACTGGTTTCAAATCCTGCTCTGCTTCTTCCTAGCTATGTGATGTCAAACACATGGCTCAGCTGTTTCGAATCTTTGTGTCTTCAACTACATACTGGGTTTCATAATAATTATACCTACTTCATGAAACTTTCATGCAGGTTAAATGAATTGATTAATGTAAAGACCTAGGACAATATCAGACACACAGCAAGCCTAACTTACGTGCTATTACTATACTTTGTTTCTATTTTAAGGAAAATGGGACTCCACTTATGCTCGCCTGGTGGGGGGTGGGATCAGCCCTTTCCCCCATCCCTGTGATTTGGATGTCCAGACTAACAATGCCACATACATGCCAACCAAGAGAGTATGAGACAGATTGTTACATAAATAATGAGGCTTCCTGGGAGAGCAGGGAAGGCACCGAGCATTCTCCAAAATAGCTTCAGGAAAAGGAGATGTGAATGACTTTGGTTTCAATCCTGGCTAGGAGGGCAGGATGGGGTCGAGGAGTTCTGCCCACCAGCTTGGTTGCATGTTTTGAACTTTGCCAGCATTGGAGGAGGGAGTGCTCAGGCTTTGTTGTCTGCTTGCCCAGATGTGGGGTGAAAGAGGGAAAGAAGGGAAGGAGGAGAGGGAGGACTTCAAAGCTGTCAGTATTTCAACATCAAAAACTGAATCCAAAAAAAAAAAAAAAAAAAAAACTGAATCCATCTCTTTATTCCAGTGCCCCAGTGTTTTACGAAGAAAGGTGACTTGGTCATAACAATCAATCTGGTTGTAAGAATTTATCTACCCTTAATAATGTTATTTAGCTGTCTGTCTTGGTTACTTTTCTCGTTGCTGAGACAAAATACCCAACACCCAAAGTTAAAGGAGGACAGGTTTATCTAGCTCATGACTTATAGAGGTTTCAGTCCATAATCAGCTGGGTCCAAGGCAGGGTGGCATCGCAGAGGAGAACATGGAGGACAGAAAGCAGGAAGGCAGCAAAACAGCAAAGTATTGAGGAAGCAAGCAGCAAGTGACAGGCGACAAGCAGCAACGCTTTCCGTCCCTCATAGCCTATCCTGGCTACCCACCCTTAGTAGCACTCACACACAGGGAAGGGCTGCCCGAATCCCGGCATCACACCACGAATCCATCCCAGCATCACATCCTTGATCCAGCCACCTCCAAACAGTCCCACCTATGACTGCATGAGACTTTTGGGGGGACTTCTAGATATAAGCCATAACTTTCGTATTTTCTTCAAAATATAAAAGACTTTTTAATTTCTAGGACAACAAAGGGATTCATCTGATTCTTCAAAACATTTCATCAGCTTAATTGTGTCTATATAGAAAAATTTAGTTTTGGCCATTTCAATTGATGATGGAAGTTTAAGTAAACAATATCCTATTAAGGATAATCATGTAATGGATGTTTGTAATATCTCCAATATTGACTGAGGTTACATTCTGATATTTTTTATTAGTTGATGACTTTTACATTTGTATTCGGTATTATTACAAAATGATTCAAATAATAGGTGCACGTTAACAGGCCATGTTATAATTTTTACACATTTAGTTGAAGTGTATAATGCTTCCTTTGTCTTTTCTTTTGTTCTCTATTAGCATAATTAGGCTTAACTTAGTGAATATGACAGAGGCAAAAGCACAAGATCAGTAGTTCAGATTTCTCTTTAGTTAAGCTACTATGAGATCATTCAGTGTCTTGTTTCATAGAGGTCAAGTTGAGCTATCCTGGTTTGAAATTCTAAGCAAGTTACTGTCTTCTCCACTGTACTTTTACTAATCATTTAATTTTCTCACACCATTCTTTGGCTCAACCCTAATCTTTGACTGCAGCACTGTGTAGCATCTGCCACGAGTGCACTGAAACTGATTTTAACTTTTGTATTTCTGTGTGGAACAGAATTCCACAGCTCACCTCACTCTCAATCTTTCCCGGGCCCGATTTCGTCAGCAAGTGCGAAAAGTTTCACTCACGAAATTCTCAGTAGATGAGTTATGGAAAACATCAACCTCTCACTCTGGCCTTTTGGTTGAAACTGCTGCCAGATCATGCCAGTTACTGTTTTCTTTTTCATTTACACTTCTAAATGAAGTAATGCATGAATGTGGTTAAAAATCAAATGGTTGTGGAAGACTTTGTGGCAAAATACAAGAGCCCCTTGAACCAATCCCAGCTTTGCCCACCACCCCTTCCTTTCAGTGACAACATTCATGGCCCTAAACAATACCTTTGTGCTACTATTTCCTTTTCTATTTTATTTTATTAGTACACGTTTGCAGTACACTGTGAATACATTCATTGTGGGTAGTTAGCACACATACATGACACATCTTACTTCTTTTTATGTCCCCTTCATCTCCCCCTCTCTCCATCTCATAGTCCCCATTCCACTTGCCAAAGATATATCTCCCTATTAACTACTATCTGTCTTTTATTTTGCTCTTCAATTTATTTATGCTTTGGTTTTCTCATATAAGAGAAACCATATGATTTTTAAGCTTGTGTGTCTGATTTATTTCACTTATAATTATGGATTCAAGGTACATCCATTTGTCCACAAATGACTCAAGTTTATTTTTTATGTATGACAGAGTGGTTCTCCATTGTATGTAAATACCGTATTTTCTTTATCCATTAATCTGTTGATAGACATGTAGGCCACTTCCATGATTTAGCTATTATGAATCGTGCTGCTCTAAACATGGGAATGCTTGCAACATTGCAATATAATATCTTTATCTCTTTGAGGAAGATACCCAGAGGGGAAATAGCTGTATTGAGTAGAATTTCTATTTTAAGTTTTTAAAGGCATCTCCACATTGACTTCCTTGGTGATGTATTAGTTTACATTCTCATCAACAAAGTAGGAAGATTCCTTTTCCCACAGTCTCACCAGCGTTTGTCATTATTTAATTTTGTGATGATTGCCATTCTTTCTGGAGTAAGATGGAATCTCAATGTTGTTTTAATTTGCATTTTTCTGATGACCAGTGATTTTGAATATTTTTCATGTATTTATCAGTCATTTATTTTCTTCTTCTAAGAAATACCTGTTAATTTCAGTTGCCCATTTTTTTGATTAGATCTCTTACTTTGTGGGTGGTCTAAGTTTTTTAACATCTTTGTATATTCTAGATATTAATCCACTTCTTGAGGTATAACTGGTAAAATTTTTTTGCTTTCTGTAGGTTGTGTCTTCACTCTGTTGATTTTTCCTTTGCTGTTCAGAAATTTCTTGATTTGATATAGTCCAGTTTGTTGATTCTTGATGTTATTTCTTGTACAACTGGGATTCTGTTTAGAAAGTCCTCGCCTATGCCTATGACTCCAAGAATTTTATGTAACTTTCTTCCAGCAGGTTAAATGTTTCTGTTTTAATATTTAGATCTTTGAGCCATTTTGATTTTAGTTTACTACATGGTGAGAGATATGGGTCTATATTCAATTTTTGGCATATGGATAACTGGTTTTCCTAGCACATTTGCTAAAGAATCTCTCATTTCTCTGGCATATATTTTTGGCCCTTTTGTCAAGTTACATTACAAAGCAACAGTCATAAAAATGGAATGGTACTGTCACAAAAACAGACATGTGGACCAGTGGAATACAATAGAGGATACAAGAACAATCCCAGACACATTTAGTCACCTGCTCTCTAACAAAGGGTCCTGAAACATGTGCTATTATTTCTTAATTTATCGACTTCCTCAGGTATTATGTCACACCATCCCTTCTTCCCTACCCTCGCCAACCTCATCACAACACTGACTTCAGTTCCTTCCCTCCAGGACTGTAGAACTTTGATCATGCAGCTTAGAGCTTGACTTTGTGTTTCCCTCAGGCAGGAAGGTGTTTCCCTGAGCGACAAGAGCATTAGTGCTCGGAGCTTTCCCTTCCCCTGTTTCCCCGCTGTCTCCTCATTTCTGCTGCTGGTGTCATTATTTTGATATAATGAAAGTTAATAATGTTGATGTTCACTTCTTTTGTAACAGATAATTTTCCATAGTATATCAGTTAGTTGTAAAATGAAAACAAATTAATAGCATGTACATTATTATGACTTTATAGATATTGTACACTTGCAGAGTGAAATTCCATCTGTTCTCTTGTAGCACTTCCCTGCCTCTCTCTTGGTTTTGTTCCTTCAATTTCACCCTAATTCGTCTTGCCCTACAGGTGCGATAGTCTCTAACTGGTCAAGACCTCCGGTTGTTCCCTGTTCAAACTGAACTCATGGTAATGCAAGTTTAATCATTCTAAAGCATAGCTCCATTTATACTACAGCCATTTTCAAAATCCTTCAGTTAGTGGGCTAAAGCATCTTGTTAAAATCATAACTTGACTCTCAAAATCTTTTACAAACTGTGTCTCTACATTTATGCTCCCACTGCTGCCTCCTTTCATTTTATTTTCTCCATTATTCTCTGTAGAATCTCATCCTTTTGCTGACAGTGTACCCTTGTCCTCAATACCTGCTCCACATCATATACCTGGTAAAAGTCTGCTTAAAATCTCAGCTCAAATATCTTCTTCAATCCCGAGGCTATCTTACATGGTAATCTTTTTATAGCATAATAATTGCTTGTACTGTCCTTATTTTTGCACCCATTTTCATACTCCATTTGGATAGTGTCTTCATAGATTTTTTAAAAAAATTGTTATAATATCTAGCATGCTGGACACTAATCATACTATGTAAACTAAAAAAAAAATTGAACTGAATATACTTTTAAATTTTTTCCTACACAGATAAGAACATTAGCATTGCTGGGGTTTTCGTATGCCCTGGACATTTGACAGACTGGAAACACAAGGAAAATTAGAAAATACCATTTGTGATTTGTGACTAACTTTGACTTTCACCAGAAAGAAGCATTATCTACACATGTAAAAGATAATAGGTTGATAGGAAAATTTTATCTTTAAAATGTGATTAATTTAAATATACCTTTCTGATGTTGACTTTGCAAGGATGTAGCAACTCAGAACACTTGCACTACAATTTCTTCTGTCCTGTTCAATGTCCTTGTGCACCCATGGCTGCTAATACCTTCAAAAGCCAGTGCTTTGGTATTTTCCTTTCAATTTCTTGATGTTCCAGAAGAAGCCTGTCTGGGATTTCATTTTGTTCACAGATGTAAGCATGATGATTCTCTCTGCTGTCAGTAATATGCTCTCTACCTGTGACAGTTCATCTGCAAATGGGTATCACTAGTATGAGGCAGTTGAATCTCCACAACGCGGCTCTTTTTATGTAGGAGCGTGGGGTCCTGAGCCAATTACACAATATACAAACACAAGCCACTTTCTAAACCCTTATGGATGCTTGAAGCTTCTTTTCAAAGAC
This sequence comes from Hystrix cristata, assembly GCA_004026905.1. Taxonomy (NCBI): domain Eukaryota; kingdom Metazoa; phylum Chordata; class Mammalia; order Rodentia; family Hystricidae; genus Hystrix; species Hystrix cristata. The sequence goes on along the minus strand of PVJO010011522.1, from coordinate 19,985 downwards.
TATTCTTCCAAAGAATTCTATTCTCAAACACACACGCATCTATTATTTCACCTTTATAAGACTCCATAGATATAAAGGAGGGCACTGTTTATATCCATTGTATTATGGCTTATATTAAAAATGGCTACTAAAGCCTCACATGTTTGAAAAGTGAATAGATTATGGGGGTGGTATAACTGACTCGCTTGAGGTGGAGTCTGGCAGGAAGAGGTGGGGCACTCGAGGATACAGTTATATCAACAACCCCACTTCTTCAGTACCAATTTTCTGTATTAGTCACTTTCCATCACTGGGACAAAATACTTGAGACCTGCAATTTAAAGGAGGAGAGGTTTATTTTGGCTCATGGTTTCGTGAGGTTCAGTTCAAATTTGGCTGTCTCAAAGGCAGAAACTGGCAGGACAGAACCTCATAGCAGAGAAAAGCTTCTCATCACATGTTCACCAGGAAGCAGAGAGAGAGGGGAGGAGACAGAAACATGAATATACTCTTCCAAGTTACCCACACAGTGATCAGCCTCTTCCAACCAGGCCCTACCTCCTAACATGTGAGACCTAGGAAATGGGGACCTAGGTCCTAAAACCACACAGGGAACAGAATTCTGCCACAGTTCCTGGAGCCTAGAAAGGGACTTTCAGCTCAGAAGAGAATGGCTAATGGCTTGATTTTTGCCTTTGGAGATTCTGGGTGGAGAGCTCAGTCATATCATGCCCAGACTTCAACATACAGACAGTGAGTAGATAAATGAGTTTTGTTATAATACCTAAATTTATGGTCACTTGTTTTACAGCAATAGAAAACTAATACAGAGATTGCAGCAAGGTTGGAGATATGTATGCTTCTTTTATTAAAAACTAAACAGTGGAGGTCCCTATGTCTCCTTCTGAAATAACTTCACTTGGCAAGCAACTAGTCGAGACTTGATAAATAGTGAGGATAAGTTAACTTACCTTCTGTTGTTCTTTCTGGGCTTAAAAAACAAATGGAAAGACATGCACTGTAAATTCAAAAGTTTTGAAGTGTGCTTGGCGATGTTTTTAGGTATTTCAGAGAACTTTCTAGGTGATTGTTTTCGTATAGCCACATCTGAAAACCCCCTTATGTGTTCATGGTTAATTCAGTCTCCGGATGAAAATGTTGTCCAGGAAAAAGAAAGGTTGCCTTGTGCCGTGTTTGCTTGATTTCCTGGGGAAGTGGCATATTTTTGTTTTGACAAGTTCCCAGATATTTTTCACAATCCCATGTTTAAATCTTCCCCTTTCTCTATAAATAATCCTGGTCCATAGAGTGTATTTTTATAGGTAACTGAATCACTGCTGCTAAACTTGTGGTATTAATGGAGAAGCCAGAGCTGTCCCTGTAGGGCCATAAGGAAGAGCTTAGAGTGTCTGGCGAGAGCCCGGCCACTTCGCTGGAGAAATCATTGAACGCAGTTTATTGGATCGAGGCCCGTTATCTAGGTCAAGTCCTGACACTTCTCAGACTCCCCTCTTTCCTCTATGTGAACACAGGGAAGTCATGAAGCTGAATTTCGAAATGTGGCTGTTGGAGGTAAAGTTTGGCTATACTTTTGGTTATACTGGCAGTGGACACACATACTTTACTTTGGTCAGGAGAAGGGCAAGAAGATAATCTCCACAGTACTGAAATTATATATGGGGTTTATGTAAGCATTAATGAATTAACTTTTAATTTTAGTTTGGGTGGTGCTGGGGATCAAACCTAGGGTTTTTGCATGCCTAAGCAAGCACTCTAACATGGAGCAACACCTCCAGTACAATTAATTCATATTGGACTGAAGTCCTAAATGTTAAGAATGATTAAATTCTTATTTATGATGCTGAACTATTTTGTTTTATTTTGCTACTTGAAAGACTACTTCATTACAGGCAAGTAGTGATCATTTAACACTTGTAACTGTTTTTGCTTTATATTAATATGGTTCTTATATTAAAGCGACCATGTGGACTATTTCATTCTGCGGTGCGTCATTTTAAGAAAAAGAAATGTTGCAGGTTTTTCTAAGATGACACAGACAAGAGGGCAAAAGCAAGGCCCCTCCTTTAACTGTGGAGCCAAATCAGTTCTGGGGCCAAGCAATTAGCACAATACAAAGGCAGCCATTACAGTATCAGAGCAAACCTCTATTGTCTCATTGCACCCTGCAGGCTTGACAAGTTTTCTCACAGGCTGCAGCAACTGTAATTTGGAAAGTAAACAATTTATATGTCACATGACTGGATTGGTTCTTGAGGAATCCAGATGTCTGTTGGGATCTCCAGACTTCAACCTCAGCCACCAGGCTAGTGAAAACTCCTGGGACTGATCCATGGAGTGGAAATCGAAATGGGGCGAGATTCCTTGGTGTTTTATCAAAATGCTGTGCAATCAGAGAGGAGGTCTTGAGGGCATGGGTGGGAGTGAAAGTGGTGGAGTCTATCTGAGTTGGCAATGGCAGGAAAGTCTCCAGCTACAGGCTTTAGATTTGAAATAATCCTGGAGAATTCGAACTGGATCCTCGCAGTGTGGAGATGTTTGGAGGAAACTGAGACCACTTCCCTGTGTTCTGGGGTCTCCTACACACTGGATAAACCGGTGAGACCTGACTGTTGAACTTAACGAAATCCCAGAACGTTGTCCCGCAGCAGTCTTGCGTGTGTAAAGAGGTTTTGATGCCTTCCTATGTGTAGAGGCTCTTTTTCATTCACCTACTCACGTGGGATGCATGCATTTAAAAACTCCTTTCTTATATGGCATATATATAAAGGCATAGAGCAACAAAACCCTTGAAAATAAAATCATATGTAGAAGTCAGATTTATCTTCTTACTGTTATCTAGGAAAATTTCTGTAAGAACCTAGGCAGAAGTACACATCCCAATAGTCGCCATAAAATTCAAATTCTCATTTGTAACCATCCTGCTTTACCACAAATATGCCATAATTATTTCGGTTGACACAAACATGTCTATTTAACCTTCTTAGGGTGCCAGTTATCAGTTCACACTTGGCTAATGAAGATTAGAAGCAAGACCCTACTGGACTGTGCTTCCTGAAGAAATCATTTCCCTCTTGAGTGATGACCGCGAGAGTCTATGGCGCTCTAGCGCTATCTGATTGATGGCATGTGGCTCATCCGTAATGATCTCTGTAATAATGTTGGATAATCATTCCCTAGATTCGTGCTGGTCACTGAAGAAGGTGCTGGTGAGTATTTCAGGCCATTGCATGGTGCAAAAGGACACGGACTATTGGTAATATTTTACGCAAATTTGCCTATGCACAAAAGTAAGAAATTTTTAGCGCTTTGCTTTTTAAGGTTAGGTGATCCCTGGTAAGGGTGTATTATGTTGCAGCAATGCTATATATATTATTTGATGTCATTTTCTAAACAACAATAATAACAATTTAGAAACTGATTGCACTTTAATTTACTAATATATATGTATCAATTCTTATGTTCGATTTTTGAGCAGCTCTAGATTTCTTGTTTTTCCATCTCTTCTTCCTCCCCTGATAAACTATAACAAGGGAAGCTTATTTACAAGGGAAGCTCTAAAATTGCTTTAATTTTATTAATTAATTCAAAATCTTGTGTATAATAAATTATTCTCTGCCAGAGAATTTTTCCTGCTCAAGTTGAGGCAGATTGAATTATGATAATGCTTTAGTTGGTGCCTAATTTTTGCTGTACTTTAGCTGAGACAAATATATAAGGCACTGACCAAAACTGTATAGGCAATTCCAGCAGGTTAGGCAACTCCACGTACTTCAGAGTCAGAAAGATCTCTGTCAAATTCTCATTGCACTATTTACTGGATTGGTAACTTCTCTGAGTCTTAACTTCCTCATGTGTAAGTGGGTATTCCATTTTGTAAGATTATTTCTGTGAGGATTAAATGGAATAATAAGTATAGAGTCCAAGGTGCTCAGAACATTGCAAGTCTTCCAAAGTGGTCACTATTATTATTATTACCTAGTTTCTGTCTGAAGTACGTACTCATTTTGATCAAAGCTATTGGTAGAACAGTTCTTTTCCAATGACCTTCATCTGTCCCTGCAGATGAACTCTGCATGACAGTGACATCTACGTGTGATGTGATTTGTTCACATTGTCTCTGGCTCAAGGATTATTTTTTTGCAAAAAATTCTATTGTTTGTACTTTCGAGTCTCTTTTTTTTCCATAAAATTGAAGGATGCTGAAGTGCATAGGTCTTAGGAAGTGTGTAATTCAAGGAGTTTCAGCGATGCCTACATGCATGCAACCCCACTGCCCAAATGAAATGTACAACCCTGCCATCACCCCACAAAATTCACTTATGCCCCCAACCCAGGCAACAGTTGTTCTTCTTTTCAGCACAGAACAAAGATTTTACTTCACTAAATGGAATATTATGATATGTATTATTTGTGCATTTTTAAACAGGGAAATGCTCAGCAAAATGTAGGTTTTCTCTTTGAGGCTCATTCACATGTTACATGTATCTGTAGTTTATTAATTTTTCCCATATATATTTTTATTAGTACGTTTGCAGAACATGATGTTTATGTTCTTTGTGTGGAGTTGATAAAGTACTCAACGTATTTTAAATCCTTTTTTCATCCCCTTTCTCTCCCCTCCCTTCATCTCTTGATCCTTTTCCCTCAGAGAAATATCTATCATCCTACTTGGCATAGCTATCTCTTGTCTGTTCTTTATTTATAATTTGAGTTTCTTATATAAGAGAAACCATGAATATAAGAGAAACCATGTGATATTTAAGCTTGTGTATCTGATTTATTTCACTTAAGATTGGTCTCAAAGTGCATCTATTTTCCTACAAATGACCCAAGTTTATCTTCCTTTATGGCAGAGTACTACTCCACTGTGTGTGAATACCACATTTTCTTTATCCATTCATCTGTTGATGGACACACAGATTCCTTCTAAAATTTAGCTGTTATGAATTGTGCTGCTATAGATATGGGTATGCATGTGTCAATATAATTTGGTGTCTTTAACTCTTTGGGGAAGATACTTAAAAAGGAAAGGGCAGGGTCAAATGGAATTACTTGTTTTAGTTTTTAGGAATCTCCATACTGATTCCATCATGGTTTTACTAGTTTACATTCCCACTAACAATGTAGAAGTGTTTGTTTCCTTTCCCCAGCAGCCTCACCAGCATTTGTTATTATTTGATTTCTTGCTGATGATGATCATTCTTTCTGGGGTAAGATGGACTCTCACTGTTGTTTCAATTTGCATTTCTCTAATTACCAATGATGCTGAACATTTCTTCAAGGTTTCTTCAAATGCTGTTAGGCAGGGAGATGAGGGAACTAATAAACTCATCTCCTGATAGCTCGCTCAATGGTTCCAAACCACAGTGTAAGTGAGGACAAAGAGGAAGACAATCCAGAAACTTAATTTCTAGTTCTTTGCCAGTTTGCACCTTTCTGGACATGGAACCATTACTCCTCTTCAGTCTCGGTTCGGGGGGCCTTGGCACACAGTGAGTAGTGCTTGTGGGGTCCCAGTCACAACCAGGATGCATTGTAGTTGCAGTCAGAAAACTCTGATTATGATTCTCTTGGATCAGAAGAACAAACAGCTCTTGCTAAACCATGTCTTTTAGAAAAAGGACTCTGTAGTCCAATGGGTGTTTGAGATGCTCTGTGTGCTATCACTCTCTGAAAAATTCAAAATTCCCATTAGCATACAAAAGGCTCTAGATTTGTGTTACAGGAATTATATTACTCAAGCACTTTGCAAACCTTTTTGACCAAAGAATTACTAACTCCTTCATACAACACCTAAACAGAGTATCTCATACTATGGGAGACTTCAAACTAGTGATTTGGTCTGCCGTTACAAGAAACATTACTCTGCATTAGCAATTTTGTTTTGATGCTTGGAAAAAAGGCAGAGGTAGCCAAAGAATGGATGTTTTAAATAAACTTTTATTCAAAAATTTTCTTCTAGGAATATTTCGCTTTCAAATGCTCCCTACTTGTCGAGTAGCCATCTATTATCTCCTTTTCCCCTTTTTCACAACTTTTAAGTAAATTGTCCTCTAAATAAATTGTCTTCTCTTAATTTAAAAAAAAAGTTTTTCTTCTAATCTGTGTTTGTGGATTCTTCTTGTGAGAAGAGTCTGCATATATATTGTCAGTAGCACAACACTTTTGAACTGGGCTCATTTCATAGCTCTGGCCTCCATTTTTGCAAGTTTCACTTATCAGAGTAACAGACATAGTACACGTTGTAGACATGAACAGTTTCCATACATGCTGATGAATGTTTACATTTGTTACATGCAGTCATGAGCACTATAATTAAACATAAACGGAAGTAATTCTGATCATAGTTCTGGGTTCAATTTGCATTTAAAAATTATAAAGTAAAATGTAACGATTTATCTTTATCAAAACAAAACAAAAACACAAAACACTGTCTCCCCAAATAGATGTGTTTGGCCTTCTTTGGAAAAAATCTGATCAGATGAAAATTGCCATCTTTTCTCTATAGCAGTGATTGGCACGTTAGCTAACTCTCATAAAAGAATTTTATAGGAGAAACATGGAAAATTAGGTTGCTTCCTGGATATTTAGTTTACTCTTGTGAAGCTTTACAATTAAACTGATTATCATCAATGTTGTAATTTTAGCTTTGTAAGTGTTATAATTGAACAAATGAAACATTTTCTTTCCTTATCTTTCTCTTTGTACATATATATATATTACATATCAGCTTTGTGTCTGATGTCTGATGTGTCTTCTAAATTAGAAAAGCTTCTGAAAAATTTCAAGAGTTTTTTTTTTTTTAGTTTCAATTGATATTCTGACACTCAGAATTAGGCACTTGAATAAAGTGAATATTTTGTGTTTATGTATGAAAACATTGGTAAGTTTTTAAGGCTATGGTGTTAGTAAATTATTTTAAAGGAGTTAGGATCAGTACTCCTGAATTGCTTTTTAAAGTTTTTCTAAGTGTTAAAGAAATAAGCCATTAGTATATTAGCATTCAAAGAACTAGATCCATAGCTTTTGTTATTCATTTCCAGGAACTTTCCATGTTTAAAAGTGGAATGATTTCTGAGTTGAACTCCAGACAAAACTCTCAGATGTTATTGTAACTGGTCTAAGCTGCTTTGTATCACATCATCTTAGCTTCTCTATCTGCAGAATAGAACATCATAATTCTTCTTTTAGCATGCATTATGGGAACATAGTAAAAAATTAGTCAAATGGTATTTAAATGTGATTTGGATTTACAGAAGAAAATTCTAGGTTATTGGATTAACTAATAGGTATTTCTTTTTAGAATGTGAACAATGAGAAATACTGGTATAATTTGGTATTAGTAACAATTAGTATACTGCACCTACATTTGAGAAACGGTTTTGGAAAGCATTAGGAATGGAGTACTTTTGAAGCTCCGGATTGATGTGCATTCAGGACGTTTACAGTAGCCTCCAGCTTGTCTGTGGTTTGTCCTGAGGGTGCTGGGACCACCTTAGCCCTGACCGGTGTGGTCTGAACGTTTTGTCTGAGAAGCTCCTGGTCCTCAGTCCGGTAGTTCTTACAATGTCCATGCCAAGTGGGCTCTGAAATCACCACTTTGAATTGTTTTATTCAGGAAAGGAAGGCTTGAGTAACTTACTGCCTCCTGTACAATACCAAAATAGCCACAAGTGCAATACATGCTTAATGTTATAGGATATATAGAAGTAAGTATTATAAGGATATATTATGTACTTAGCATAGTAACAATTAAAAACATTCAGTCTTTGAGCTGAAAAGTCATTGGTATGACAACACTACAAAAAAGGATTTTGAAAAATATTCTTTGGAAATAAAAACAAAGAAAACGAATCTGTGAAATAACACTCTTTTGAGGTAATATGTTCATTTCACCTCTATAGTTCTATTTGAAAAATGTGCAACTTTCTGAAACAGAATGACAACAAATAATACAGTAGAATGATTTGGCTGTGTTACATATTTGGGTGTGAAAGTGAATTTCTTTGAAGTTATAAATACACTCTGGCTTTTTAAAAGTTTAGATTTCCTGAAAGTTGTGGTACAACTAGACTTCTAAAGCCACCCAAAACAAAATGTGTAATTTATTTTCCCATTACCTTTTTATGAGGTCTTACAGCCACCGTAACTTCTTTTGTGCTTTGAGATTTACAGGATAGGTCCTGAAAAGGGCACTTGTGTGACCCTCTAGGCCAGTGCTGTATATCTTGCCTTTCCATCTCTGGCCCACCAAAATTAATGAAGGCATCCTTATGTGACAGTCTCCTTATAATGTTCAAATGACTGGAGTACAAGAAGTTAAATAATTTTACCACTACTGTTCTCAAATTTACACAATATAATCAACTAAACTGACATAGAAAATAGTGTTGGGACAACTCAGTGTCCCATGTGCTGGATTTCAAACAGGAAATAAAGTATTGATAGAATTCCATGTGGGATATTATCACGAGGGTGGTATCTGTACTTTGGATTTTATTCATGTTTCTGGTATTATTCAAAAATGGCATGCACCACACTGCCGCTGTGGCTCAGAGCGTGCCCTTGTTCGACCACCAGAGATGCCAGCGTCAGGGCGCTGAGCTCCTCCGTAGAACGTGGGCCAGGCGGGGCGGTGCTTTGGCTGCCTGGGAGAAACACCTTTTATAAATAGCCCTACAATGCCAGTGCCTTTCAGACTTCTTAGAGCATTTTAAGCTAAAAATACACAGTCATTCACAACAGAAATTTTATTCTCTTCCCATCTTTTATGTTTTGCCTTCTAATTTACTACACAATAGAAATAGCATTTCATGCCTCAACATTTTTTAATACCGTATTTTGTACAGCATTTTTTTTTCTTAAAGACTCCTTTAAACTACAGTAACAACATATGGACTTAAACATAAAATATTACCCTTTTTTCCAAGATGATAATAATAATAATGACATATATATGTATTTATATATTGAGAGAAATAAAGAAAGAAACCACACCATCTAGTTTCAGCCAAGCTGCCAAATCCTATTACAGACTCAATCCTATTAAAACGTTCCCAGGTTTAAGCCTGCTTTGGAGTTTTTCACAGGAGTGCATGACCTCTGCCCAAACCCCTACATGTGTGGTCAGGGACCTCGGGATAATCGTAAACTGCCTGGACTCCCATGAATCTCGCACAGTCAGATATTAGTGCTTGTAAATCAGCACCTAAACAGGGACAATGGTTAGAGCCATCAATAGTCTTTTAATGAGGCGGATCAAAAACAAATGAAAGCAGCAGGACACTCGGATTTGCCAAGGAGGGGAAGGGGGAAGGCCATAAGCTTTGTCTGATTTCTTATAGAAAAAAAGTAGATGGATTTAGTCCAGGTCCTGTTTTCTAACTACTGCATCCACTGCTTAAAAAAAATGTAAAACAAGATTATTTCCAGGAATTTCTTCATTTTCTTTGTTTGGGAATTCACAGCTGTCACTTTCTTCCCTTTCTCTCTCTCTCTTTATAGCTCCACACATATATCAACATATGTACATTAAGGTATGCATGTTTGAAAGAGGAGACCATTGCAAATAATAACTGCATGTAGACACATTAGGCAATGATCAGTTACACTTTGTCAAGAATTTTAATTACTTATCTGCGTGCTTGCAGGCATTTTATGTGCTTTTGAAATTCCCACAGATGTTTTTTGTCTATTAGAAAAGGGGAAAATACCTCGTTCTGTAATTCCTTGTTTTAAAGAAGGAGAAAAATAAAGCAAGATAGGATTTATTATCTAGCACGCATGTGCAGGAGCATTATAATGGTTGCCAAGCAACCTAAAGGAGCCATATCATAGTAAAGAGGGGGGCAAATGAATGAACAGATGCATGGGATTAGATATAGAAGGGTAGAGCAGAGGTTGCCCTGAAATGAGCTCACCTTGGCACATTACTTCTTCATAGCAATTTGCTTTTATTCAGGTGCATTTATCTTGAATATCTTCTTTTGATTTTGTGTGGGATTTTTATTATTGCCACCTTTTTAGTTTATCATTTGACTGAAATGCCCTAAAAAGGAAAGGTGTGAAGTGTTTACAAAATTCTTGTTCTTTTATTGTTGCCAAATACATTTCTTTCGAGACAATGTATTAAGAAGCAGAAAGTAGAGAAACAAGCATTCTTATGCATTTGCTATAACATCACCCAATTCAAACATACATTCAAGACAGTATTTTTTAGGGGTGTTCTCAAAATGTATGTTCACTTCAGATTGACAGCTTAGTAAGCCGTGATCTCATTGTATTAAAATCTTACTATATATACATATATAATTTTAAATGCATATATATAGATATAATTTATGTGCGAATACACATAAATATTTTTACATTACTGGGACCGATGGATCAAAAATAAAACATCATTTCTTGCTGCCACATTACCAATGTTTAGGTTGAGCACTATAGCTCTTTTTTTCGGAGGAATGAAGACAGGTGGCTAGGGTCTACCCAAAATAATTTAAATGATTAACTTAAAGACACCAGCTCTTACATAATACTATACAACCCTGTTTGTGCATGCAAAGTATGGAATGCTATACATTATACAGTAAATATCCCTAGATAATCCAGTCATACGGGATAGGAAGGCCTCAGTGTTAAATTCTAGAAGGCAGCCCGGTATCAGCACATCCTGGAAATCCAGTGCAGTTTCGGCCCCCAGACAGAAAAAAATTATAAACTTTTTTAAGCTCCTTTGAATTATATGACAAATGCTTAAAGTATGACTCTTGAGTGGAGAATATTTAACTGGGAAACGCCCACTATCATGGTTCCTTGGGGTGGAACATGTGAACGATTTTTCCTCAGAACTAGCCAGCACTTGGCAGAGGTGTGACAGCAGAATTCACACCACCTGAGCACTTCTCTATTCCTACCTCACGGCAGCAAGATGTTGATTGGGACAGATCAGCACTTTGGGATTTTTCCTTTTGGACTATGTGATGAAATTGTAGCTCTGTAGTTTTTCCCAAGAAATGGCATGTGGAGCTGCATTTTAATCATAGATTGACATTAAGCTATTGGGGACTTCTTTGTGTCTACTAAAATATATTCCACCTCTCTTGCCCTAATGAGATCACCTTACACTCACTGGCACTGATGCAAACATTTAGAGCTGAGTGCTGAGAAGAGGCCGTAGTACAAATAGTCCATAATTCATTACCCTGGGAAACGCGATTTCAATGCAACACAATGCAAGGTGCTCTCAAGTATTTCTGAGGCAGGAAGAGTGTTCCACAGTCACGGTGAAGTGACTGTTTACATCAACCTGATTCCACTTGTTCTTTACTAACACCAACAAGCCCTCTACTCTATCATTGTATCCATTTGCACTTACTGGGCTCCGCACACAAGTCCTTGCCTCTGAGGGAACAAACCCTTTGTTCTGCAGTCTATGAGACGACGGAAACTGGTGGGAATAAGAAAAGAAGATCCTGGAAATTCTAAAAAAAATTTATTATTTTTCTTCTGAGTGAATTTCCAAGGTCTCAGTAACCTGGTAAATTTGCACACAAAATAACAAACTGCATTCTCAGACCCTACTTTTCCTCCCCTATTCACTCTTGTTAATAACCAAAAGATGGCAGCATTTTACCCATCATTCATTAGTGACAACTTCGGTGGAGCTAGGTTTGCATTACCACTTTCATGTGCATTGTTATTTTCTCTTGGCACTAAATGTGGATTGATTAGCACTGTGGCATTTTTTAACAGCAGCAGCAACGACAACAAAAAATGTAATTTCAAAAAAGCTCAGAAGATTAATTATACAAATTATAGTGAAAAACATCAGAGCTCCTCTTTGGTGGGGAAATATACACCAGTCTAAATGCAGTGAGTCCACGGAGCAATTGGGTTCTGCAAGTGATATAAGAACCCAAACACCTTGTCCCTCCAACCATTAGGGCTTCCTGGCTCTGGGAGAGAGAAAGGAAAAAGGACTCTGGGGTGGGTAGACCGAGCCTGAAGGAGGGGGGATAAAAAGGGCACTAATGAACACATCTGACGAGGTCCCTCCAGCCCAGTCATGATCTGCATTTCTTCCGAAATCCCGCCCTCATAACGAGTCAGAGAGTCAGAGTTAACTATCTGAAAGAGGGCTTTCCGATTCCCTTTTCACCTGCCATTTGGAGATAGAATTGATTCTTGTTCGTGAGGGTTTAGGGACACTCCTTCCTAAGATGCCTTTCAAAGCCCACTCTAGCCAGTCGTCTCAATTATTTGATTCTCATCAAGATGAACACTCTCTTTTAAAACCTTCCTCATTTTGAGAAATTAGAGGGCAGAGCTCGGCCAAAGTTGCGTAGAAGAGGAATCTAGCCCTGTTTTCCTGAATGTTCTTTACAAATAGGGTTGACATTTGGTAACAGTAAACCTCATCGCTTCCTGCTCACTCTATGTAGTCTGTTCAACTATGCTATTATTTTCCTCTCCCACACTGTTGATTAGCATTATTGAGATACAGTAATAGGCCTTATTCGCTCCTAAATACCAAGATTCCCAATTTTCGTAAAGCAAGGGTGAATTTCTCTGTTATAAATAGAAGTCCATGTTCATACGTGATTAAAATGAAGCAAAAATAATGTTCAGAAACCTTTAGTATTTGCAAAAATAATGTTTAGAAGCCTCTAGTATTTACTTAAAACAAACTAATTATTTTGTTACCACTTTTGCTTTTGGACACAGTATTTGTAAGCCTGGTCAAAAGATATTCTTCCTTCCACTTTTGGGTAGTTCTAAAATCACTATGCACTGTCATCTTTTCATAGGACTCTGGGTCACTATCGGGTGTGAGACAGGGTAAATGTGAATCCCACTGTAATACACTGGGCACCACTAACCAGCCTGTTAAATGTTGACTTCTTATAGAATTGAAATCGTAGATTGACATTTTAGATAGAATAATCAGCATGTGTATATTGCTTCGTAGGTTAAATATGTACTATGAAAGTAGCTGGAACTGAGATGAATATAAATCTAAAAAACTTGGGCTGTGTATATGGCTCATTGATAGAGCACTTAGAAAGTACAAAGCCTGGAGTTTGAGCCCCAGCCCCGGAAAACATAAATATAAGAAACTCCATGAAGGAATTCAGTAGGGAATTGTAATTCTGCCTCAAAGGTGTCTATTCATAAAATATAACAAATTCATATATAGACTTGAATCAGACATATACAGAATTACAAGGAGAGTGCAGCATGCTGTTAAAAGTTGGAGAAGTTGAGTCATGGTTTACTCATTTGTTTGTATCCCGGATCATCAGTTTGACACTGTGCAGTTTTGGGAAACTACTCAGCCTTTCTGTGCTGCAGTTCCTTCATCTGTAAAATGGAGACACACACAGCTACTCCAGAGTAGTCTGCTAGGACCGATGAGATATTCACACAGCACCTGTGCACCATGCTCAGCAAGAGCAAGTAATTATAATTAAGACCTGAATTAATTTAAGAATGTATGACTGGTTATTAAAATGTACAACTGCCAAAAATCACCAAGTGACAAGCCTGAAAAGGATAATAGCACACTTCCACACTTCCCTACTCTCCTGGAGCAGAGTTTAAGATAACTCTTGTTTATCCTTATTCCATGAATGAGAGGTTTAGTAAAGGTAGCACCTTTATTTCTCAATCAATATCTTTCAGTACCTGCCTTCCTTTCCCAAAGTCACTTGCTTTCTTCAATTAGTGAAATCACCGTCTCTTTGTCAGTTATTTATTTATGTATGTATGTATGTATGTATTCTCCTTTGGTGAACCATAATGCATAAAGCACTACTCTGTGTGCTGTGGATGGAGAGGCACAAAAATATATCAGATCTTCTGCATTTAAGACTATATTTAAGATGATACAAACTCAGATAACAATGAACCAAAGCACTTCGAGAAATTCAGGTGAGTTCTTCCATGAATCCCCCTCCCTCCACCCCAACATATACACTCCAGTGAATGTCTCCCTGCCAAGAGTTTGCACACATCCACACCTTTGCTTCTTTTACATTGTATTCACACCCACATGGATTATACTGTCACTCTACACATCCATTTCATCAAAAGTCTCATAAAGTACCTTCAAGTTTATCTTGAATATATTCATTTCTTACTACCTTTTCTAAGTCCCTGTCAGCTCGTTGCCTTCATGAGTTACTGTGAAAGTCTTACAAGTAGTATCTATGATTCTGTGCTTGCTTCCTTACAATGTGCTCTTTCCACAGGAATTCCTTATGTCTCCGACTGCAATCTTTTCAGTTACTCAAATGTGCCAAATAAGTTCTGGCTTTATGTTTTTCAGAACAAGTCTTCCTTGTGCCTACAATGCTCTTCCTCCTGTGCTTCATGCCCTCCATGTATACGTCATCCACTTACTAAGTTAAACCTCACTAGCTTTCTGACCTATACCAGCCATGCAATCTCTCTCTGTCACAGCACTCTACTGTAAGTATTATTAAAAACTAATCACGGTTGGTTATGTTCTTGCTGATGGATTTAGAATGTTTGTTGTCTTCCTAACTAGAACATGAACTTTTTTGAGACTAGACTAGACTTGTCCTATTTATTGTTGTGTTCTCAGAGCTAGAACAGTATCTGGAATATGCTTGATAAATACTAAAATAATGAATGGTTGATGATAACTATGCATTTGTTTTCAATAGGGAATATTGAGACTCTGAAGTTATGGGCCACAGTTCATTCATCTTTGATTCACCAGTGCCTAACGTATAATAAAGGTTCCAATAAAAGCAGTTTTGAATTGAATAGATCAGGAAATGATTTCTTGCCAGAGTGATTCTGAAAGATGTCATAGAGAAGGTATTTGAGCTGAATTTAAGAAGCTGACAAAGAGTGATGGTAGATGACTCGAAGCAATTGAGTACCATGTAGGAAAAAGTTTGAAGTGAGAAAATGTAATCAGTTTGTAAAGATAACACTGCATGCTTATTCAGATAACCCAGAATAAGTGTAAGAGAATAATATAAGGAAGGAAAGGAGATCAGAAACAGGACTGACCTCCAAAGCCAAACATGGAATATGAAGTACGTATATATTCACTAGGCAAAGAAGAGCAGTAGATTCATAGTTGTGTTTTAAGAAGGTTAAATGGCAGCTTTATAGGCCTAAATTGGGGAGAGGGTGAATAAGGGACCAGATTAGAGGCTAATATAATATTTTGGAATGACATAACCAAAAAAATTAGGGTGATGACAGAATATAGAAAGAATTACGAAGTCAAGAGAAATCAGAAAAGAAAAAAAAAAGAATGTTATGAAGCATGCAAAATGAACCTTATTTTGAAGTCCCACAGACAGGTGATGGGGAGAATAGAGGATGTAGCAAGAAAAATGGAAAAGGCAGAAAGAAACGCAGGTTTGTTGTGAGGACACTTTAAATTTTGCAAGTGAGATTTTTATAAAATTTCTAGGAATCCTGTCTTCTAGGCAGCTAGAAATGTGGCCGTGGAACTCGGACAGTAGAATCGAGGACTATCCATATGAAGGTGATAAATGAAGGGAATCTTGCTCATGGAATCTAAAACACCTCAAGACCATAATGTTAAGTGAAATAAATCAGACACACAAGCTTAAATATTGCATGGTCTCTCTGATATGAGAAACTCAGAGGATAAATAAACTGAAGAAGAAAATAAAAGATATATAATAGGAAACAGGGAGATAGAGCTTTTGCAAATGGAAAGGGAACCAAGAGAGAAAGGAGGGGGAGGAAGGGAAGGAAGAGTATGTAAAAATAGTTAAGATGTGTTACATAAATGTACTAATGCTCCATAATTAATGTAATTATTATTTTATATTTTAGATACATTAAATAAAACACATTTTAAATTTAATTTTGTCTGCTATTATAGACTTACTTGTATCCTTCTCAAAAATCATATGTTGAATCCCTAACTTCCAATGTGACCATATTTAGATATAGCACTTTTAAAGAGGTACTTAAGGTGGCTGGGGATTTAGCTCAAGTGGTAGAGTGCTTGCCTAGCAAGTGCAAGGCCCTGAGTTTGATTCCCCCTCCAAAAAAGAGGTACTTAAGGTTAAATAAGGTCATCAGAGTAGGTCCTAATCCAATATAGCTTATGTCCCTATAAAAAAAGGAAGGAAATAAGAGCAGCCTGTGGACATAGAGAAGGTCATGTGAGGACCAGCGAACAGGTGACCTTTCACCAATGAAGGAGAGAGGCCTTCGATGAACCAGCCTCTCTTGTACTTTTATCTTGGAATTCCAGTCTCCACAAATGTAAAAAAAATATATTTTTTTGTTGCTTAAGCCACTGAGTCTGTGGCATTTTGTTATGGCAGCCCTAATGAGCTCTATAAGCCCTGTAAGTCAGATAAGTCAGAATAGTGTGTGTGTGGTTTTTTTTTTTTTTAATGTGACTACTTTTAACTTTAAAGTGAGTTATATGGTTTGTGTCTGTGGCTTGGAGCGGCATCCTTCTCAACCCATAGAGGGCGGATGTGGGGACTGGTTTATAAAGTTCTAGATGACTGCATGGATAACGGGCCAGTATTCAGAGAAGCAAATGATTAGTCCTGGTTCTGATTCGGAGTGACTGGAACGGCAGCAGGAGCTGGTGTTTCTGGGATTGTTCCTCTATAATCCAGTTGGTCTCAGTAAATTTCTTTCACCACCTCTCTAACAGTGCTATGTCCAAAACATCAATAATATTTTTTCTGGTTTCCTAAAAATGGACTACTAAGGAATTTATTTCCATCTGTATACATTCTCTTGGGTTGGATTCAGTGAGAGTTTTACCCCTACCCCCCGTCTTCAGGGGTAAATTGGCAAAGACGTAACTGAGGGATATGACGGGGAGCTCTGGGGTATCCGGAAGCATTTTGATAGCTTCATACCTAAAGGATGAAGGAAGATGGTTCTAGGAGGCTATGGAAGAAGAATTAAAAGTTTGACTTAGTTCATGTCTCAAAGGGTGTTTAAAGAATAAAATTAATTATCATTAATATAGTGCATTAATATATGCATTAGTACAGTGCATGCTACTGTTGGATTCCCATTCCTTCTCTAATCTGGGGGACCCGATTCTATTCTGTTCTCCGATCCTGGGTTCCCCTTGTCGTAAGCAGGACTCTGGTGGCGAGAGAAGTATCATGGGATTCTCTACACTATTCTTTTCTTACAAAGGTTTTGTGCACACACAATAGGAAGTGGGCCAAAACTTTAGACAGCATCCCTAGCACAAGTGTCTAATAACTTATTTGAATTTTCCTTTTATACTTGGCTTCAAATAATAATCTACCTGCATTTTTCCTGGTTGCATTCTTTTCAGAAATATTTCTTTCTTCATGTCACATTTACGAATGTTGTATCCAAAGGCCTTCCGTAAGGCCGTTATGAGGATTCTAATCTCCTCCTTTAATCTCAGTTCTTCTTACTCCGGTCTGAGCAAACCTGAGCAGACTTTAAGGAACGGTCAGGAAGGGGCGAAGAGTTAATGTGTGTGATGAGTAGTATGGGCCGGCAAGGGCAGTGTTGGGAATGCCTCAGCCGATTACAAGAGCTTGAGTCTAATTGTTAAGTAATTGTTGAGTAAAAGTAACATGCAAAGAAAAGATTCTATTCAAAAGTTCCTCTAGTTAAAAAATGAAAATTTACAAAACAGTGCACAAGATAAAGAACCTTAAGAATAACCATAAAAGGTCTGAAACCATAAAAGGTCATGTGTAGTCCAAAACTCTGGCTGAGGAACTCAGCTGTGAGCACCAAGATACTGCAATTACTAAAGAACAAAGGAAAAATAAAAGAATGGCACACAAAATATATTTTCCTTAAAAATTATAAAATTCATTTTTTTTTTCTTAAAAATGAATTGTAGCCTAGATACTTAAAGGAATTGATCTTTGACGTCTTTCACATACAAGTACACAGTAAATTTTAATGGATTTAGAATAGAGTGCCACTTGACATTTGGAACCATCTGATGTTGCTTCTCAGTTTTAGCTCTATAGTTAGGTTGTAAATGAAAATATCTTCTTGACAGTTAGGCAAAACAGCGCATGGGGATGCTGAGGCAGGAGTATCTCAAGTTTGAGTTCAGCTGAGCAAATTAGCAAGAGTCTGTCTCAAAATAAAATATAATGCACTGGAGATGTAGCTCAGTGCCAAAGCCCTGGCTTCAACTTATACCAAGTTCTCATTTTTTTCTTCCTTGCCATTTTTTTAAAAATTAGGAAAGTAATTTTCACATCTGCTCAAATAAATGAGTGTGTCTATCTTGGTTGATATATTTCATAAATTAAAAAAAAGTTACAAAACAAGATATGGGTAGTTCCATGTATTTCTTCTATCATACCGATTTTAACATTTTGCATTGGGGACTTTCATTAACAAATTGAAGAGCAGGACATTTTATTTGTTTTCATGCTGGTCCCTATTGGTTTACATGTGACATTCAATGTAACAATTGTGTGATAATGGGAATTCAATAGAGAAACTCAGGAGGGACTCATGAGACATTTCCATTTAATCATGATAAGAAAATAGCAGTTCAAACCGGGCGTGGCGGCACATGCCTGTAATCCCAGCACTCTGAGAGGCTGAGGCAGGAGGATTACAGGTTGAAGGCCAGCCAAGGCAATTTAGCAACTTAGGGAGACCCTGTCTCACAATAAAAGATTAAAAAAGGGCTGAGAACATAACACAGAACAAAGGCTATGGGTTCAATTTCCAGTACTGCCCAAAAAGAAAAAAAGAAATAATAGTTCATTATTTAAAAAGTGTGTTACTGACACCTTCAACTTTATATAAGTTCATGTCCCGGTAAGAGTCAACAAAAGTCATCCATGTAAGTGGCAAATCTATAACTCTCATTCTCAAAAATAATAAACTGCACACACATAAAATTTATAGGTGTGGCTCTTTCAGTTGTGTACATTTCTTCCTAATCCAGCTTGTGTATTCCACCTATAAAATACTCTTTGACTTTTAGTTTTCCTATTATTGCATTTCTGACCAATGCATTCTACTTAAGACATTTCTAGGGGTTTGGCACGACATGGACATTATGAATAAATTTTTTCCCTGTCACTTGCCTCCAAAATTAGATGAAATAAGTGCAGGAACTTTTCTATG
This sequence comes from Hystrix cristata, assembly GCA_004026905.1. NCBI lineage: Eukaryota > Metazoa > Chordata > Mammalia > Rodentia > Hystricidae > Hystrix > Hystrix cristata. The sequence continues at coordinate 845 of PVJO010011522.1, read as the reverse complement.
TGATCCCCAAGTACTTTTCTTAGATAAACACAAATATCTTCTAGGATTGATCACACACACAGGGGCTTCTGTGTGCCAAGTTAAAAGGCGTAGCATGAGCTCACTAAGTGGAATGTAAATTAGAAAAGGAAGTAAACTAGGAAATAAGCAGATTATTCCTGTAGGCTTCTCTTCACCGTGATGGCTTCAGAAACTAGGTGAGCTTTCTTGATAACTTGGCATTGATATGTGGTAGTGATATGTGTGCCTGATTCTTACCGCATCAGAATGAATTAGAAACTTCTCAGAGTATTTTAAGAAACTAATAGATTTATTACTAAAACTGAGCAATAAGCAACACACTGTTCGAATCTCTTGAAAGCGGAAGTTACATGTGAGCCACGTGTCATTAATAGTATTTACAATTCCTGGTCTTTCACGTTTTGTTATCGAAGTGTTGTTTGAGCCTGTACTTTGTGGTGGGACAAGGAAAGTCATATGTGTTATGGCTTCCAATACACTGTGTGCCACTTGACATCTAGTTTCTTTTGACCTTTTTAGGCCGGCGTTTTTAAAATCGTGTTTAATCCTCAAACAGCTTTTGAATGGTTCCTTTTATGGACCAAAAATAGGATGCCTAGAACAAAATAATTATAGCATAAAATGGCAATTAAATTTAATGGTTGGGGTTTCAGGAAAGTTGATATATTTCATTCTGTAAGCAATGTCCATTCATATAATTTTCTCTCTTAAAGTATCAAGTAAAGTTTCTTCTACTTCATCCTTTCCACTATCCTTAAAAACCATCTAGTGAAGTGGTAAAATATGATTTTCACTTGTTGAGTTGAAGGCACGTCTGGGAAACA